>JASDQU011401898.1:32790-62122 GCA_032191745.1 Picea mariana
ATCTCTATAGTAATCTCATTCTTGTCACCAATTAAATTGTCTTTCAAAAAACTAAGGAAGTTACGCTAGGGTCTAGAAGTGCCTACTCTCTAGAAAAACCTCCCTTAAAAGGGAAAATGCTTGTGGCCTTGAAGTGCCAACACCTCTTGCATTTACTTCTTCCTTTATCTAAACATTATCATTATTTTATTTCCCAAAGTGGTATTTTTACTATTATTGACTCCATAAGCCCCTAAAATGCACTAATTTCTACATTCTTGTGGATGAATGAGACCAAACAAACTTTCAAAGCTTTTTCTTGAAACTTTCACTAACACTAACAACCATATTACTGCTACTGTAATTTATGTTACAACCCTTATTTAGTAGCCTTAGTCAACATACTAACCTCTAAAAATAACCTATAAATTTGCATTTTCCTAAGTGTTATCATGCCAAGGCTCTAGTCTCCTTTTGCTATTGTTCTAGGTGCAAATTTTTGAAGTTGTTTAAGGTTGTTGTTGTTGTTGTAACTACTGTTACAACCATCATTGCAACCCCTTAACATCCCTCAAACTGTTTATAAAACCACCCARCACGTGTACTAGGAAAACTATTATCATTATATGCTAAAGTGTTTGATTAAATTGCCTAATTTAAGTACTTTCTGAAGTGGTTTTTTTGYTGTCATAATTATTATTTTAGTACTATTGCAAGTGCTTTGAAATCCTATTTAAGTCACTTATTGGCTTGCTTTAAATCTTGAAATTGTAAGTGACAAAGTACTATCAAACTTGCAAGGTCTTTATATCATTCTTGTCATCATAGCTTGCAATTTCTAGACATATTTGTTGTTGCTATACATTTCATCTTTTAGTGTTTCAGTAGCATATTTATATCTTAAAGTCAATGATTTGAAACATTGATATCATTGCTTGCTGCTAATGTTTTTTGTTTCATTGGTAAAGTGTAGGTACCATTCATTCACTTTTCCTTTTACCCCCTTAAACTTTACCAAGTGATTTCTTTCCTCGAGTGACYTAGAGAGAGGGGTGGATTTTACCTAGTCTTTTTACCCTTCATCAACCAACTAGGTCTTGGGATGTCTCCCTTGGAGTGAGTTTCTTCTCCTCCTAAATAGAAAGAGGTATCCTATTGGGGTGATAGTGATAGGACTACCTTCGTGTTAYGTCAATCTAGTCCTACTTGCCTTTAGGCTTTGGGAAAGTATAGATTGTGCAATAACATTTTTGATGCTGTTGTCGGGGAACATTGAGTCAATATTCCTCAACAACACTTTTTTGGTAAGCCTTTCCCTCAAAGTATTCATCTTATGAAGCTTACTTGGTGACTTCACTGAGGGTGATTCCCTCACTCTCTTTGATAATCCTTAAGAGGATATCTGACAACTCCACTGACCTTTTCCAAGGTACCACCTTATTCTCAATTTTGTGATATTTCCAAGATATGGGATCATGGGGCCCTCGAAACAAGTGTATCCGACTATTGATTTTTAAAGTTTTCAAGGATACTCGCATTATCTTGATATAAAATGGTTAAACAACTCTCCAAGATTCGGAGGCCTCCCAATTACTCACATTGTAGAATTTTTGAAGTATTTAAGTGAGATAAAATGTGAAGGGGAGGATGTTATGGTAAAATTGTTCATAATTTCCCTGCAATCTTTTTTGCAAGATTGAATTAAGGGTTGTTGCAAAGATAAGGGTATATCATCTTTCGTAGACCTCATTAGTAGGCTTATTGATTTTGTAAAACCACAATGCTAGACATATGAAGATACCCTTCAAAATCTTGCAATAGCCCTAAACATAGTTACCAACTTAACGAGAATTCTAAATATTTCTTGTTTTTTGGGGGGTCCAATTTTTTACCCCGTTTTTAAAAATTGTGCTACCGGTAGCACCCCCTCTCTCTTTTTAGGTGGTTTTCCGATATTTTATATTTTTCGATCCACAATGTTTCCACATTTTTTTTAAATGCTTATTTTTCATCTATTTTCATTTTTTTCTAATTTTTTTTTATTCAACAATGTTTTTAGTCGGTTTTTCAGGCTTATTTCAATCTTAAAAATATTTTTTACCATTTACTTTTTTGAAGTGATGATTTTTCATATAATTGTGTCTCCTTAATTAATTTATTGTTCCATACTTTTAAAATATAGTGGAAAACACAATTTTTAACACATTGTTTACCTTTACTTCAATACATAGAAAAAATTGTAGTTAAATAACACTATTTTTTAATATTCAACAAAAACAATATAATTCATTTTTTTTGATAAATTAAAAACTAAGAAAAATTAAATAATTGAAATTAAAAATAAAATTAAAAAATTAAAAAACAAATTTAAATAATAAAAAAAATTAAAGAAAAGGAAAAAAAATATATATATATAAACTAAGCTGAAATAAAAAAACAAGAAAAAGGTAAAAAAAACAAATTTATGGCCCAAAAACTTTAGAAAGGTTTAAAAAACACAAAAAAAAATTAAAATATATATTAAAAAAACAAATTAACATACTTAATCTACAAAATTTAATACAAATAATAATAAAACAAAAAAATTACAATAAATTTTTTTTTATTAAAAAACTTAAAAATATGTAAAATTTTATAAGAAATCAAACAAATTAAAAAATAAATATGCATCGGTGATGGGAGGCCATGGGGGGTGATGTTGGGCATCACCCCATTCCCCAGGGGCTAAGCCCTGGTCCCACGGGGCCAAGGCTGTGGTGATGCCCGACATTACCCCCCACGACACCCATGGCGCCCAACCATCCCATGCATGGGTTGGTTGGGCATTGTGGGTGTTGTGGGGGGTGATGTTGGACATCACCCCAACCCCCAAGGGCTAAGCCATAGTCCCACAGGGCCTGGGCTTAGCCCGTGGGGGCTGGGGCGATGCCTAGCATCATCCTCCACAACACCCACGGTGCCTAACCAACCCGTGATGTTGGGCATCACCCCATTCCCCAGGGGCTAAGCCCTGGTCCCACGGGGCCAAGGCTGTGGTGATGCCCGACATTACCCCCCACGACACCCATGGCGCCCAACCATCCCATGCATGGGTTGGTTGGGCATTGTGGGTGTTGTGGGGGGTGATGTTGGACATCACCCCAACCCCCAAGGGCTAAGCCGTAGTCCCACAGGGCCTGGGCTTAGCCCGTGGGGGCTGGGGCGATGCCTGGCATAATCCTCCACAACACCCACGGTGCCCAACCAACCCGCGCGGGTTGGTTGGGCGCCGTGGATGTCGTGGGGAGCCCCCACAGGGTTAAGGCCTAGCCCGTGGGGGATGGGGCGATGTCGGGCATTGCCCCCCACGACTCCCCAATAATATGTAGGTTTGTAATTTTTTTAAAATTTATTTTTGGTTTTAATTTTAATTAAAACTTTATGTTATTTCAATTGCAAAATTGTAATTTATTTTTTTTGTTTTAAATGTTATTAAATTTGTTTATATAGATTTTTTTTTTTTTTTTACTTTAGTTTCAATTAAAATTTATAGGTTTTGTATTGTAAAATTGTTTTTATTTTTATTTTTTAAATTTTGGTTCTCTATTTTTTAAAATATTCTTTGAAGTTTATTTTAAAATTGGTTTTAAAATTTTCTTTGTATTCTCTCGTTATTGATTTTATTAAAATTGTTTTGTTTTCATTTAATTATTGCTTTTTAAAATATATATTTTTGAATTTTTTGTCTTTTATTTTAATTTTAAAGTTTTAGTTTAAGATTTTTTAATTTTTATTTTTTTATTTTAGACATTTATTTTTGTTGAATTTTGTTATTTTTTTTCCTTTTTCAATTATTTTTTGGTTTTTTTTGAATAATTTTTTTTTTAAATTTACTTTTGAAAGGTTTTTTAAAAATAATTTACCTATAATCTCAAAATTAAAGGTAATACGCCCTATCCCATGCTCCTCTTAGAAGCAAGCCTCTCCCCCATTGAGAGCATGGCCATGACTAGATACCTAATGTATAAGAACAAGTTAAACAACATGGAAGACAAGAGGCTTCCTAAAATTGCTTCAAAATCAAGTCATAACCACCATCGTCTCAAACGAGAATGGCATAAATATGCCTGGTCTTGGGCCTTGGCTAAACTATTGGGGAATCATGGAAGACACCATTTTGCAGAATAAAGATACTATTAAAAAAATGTCAAATCAAAATTGAAGGAGAAAATGTGGTGTGATAAAGAGTTAGAGGGAAAAAGAAAATTAAGGTATTATAAGGATGTAATCAATGCTAATCTAGAAGATCAAAATTATCTATCTTCTTTTCCAAGTGTAAAGAAAAAAATAAACATTGCTAAGATAAGAACAAATTCTCACGAGCTCCATAGTGAAATTGGGCGTTGTTCAATTCCTAAAACGCCATGGGATGAAAGAGTATGTCACCTTTGTGACACTAAGAAGGTTGAAGATGAAAAACACTTTCTCTTAGATTGTCTAGCCTATACCCATATTAGATCTCATTTTCAAAATATTTGTCACACTACCAACCTTTCTAACCTCTTAACTCAACAAAAGTATGGTGATCTTGGAAAGCTTCTCTTAATGCTTTTCGAGCATAGAAACAAAATTCTAAAGAATTGCAAGTAATGACTTACCCTCTTAAGGTCCGATAGACCAATTTGGTCTCAGTGGACGTTAATCATCATCATCATCATCATCATCATTTAATGATTCTTTTATACAAAAAATATATAATTTGTTTTTAAATTATTGTTTTTGGAGGATTTTTTTTTTTTTTTTTGTTTCTTTTTAGTTATTTTTCCTTTTCACCTTGTTTTTTAATCTTTTTTTTTCAATTGAATTTTAAATATATATTTTTAAATGTGTTTTTTCGGTCTTTTAAAAAAAATTATTTGCGAAGATTTTGTTCTTTCTATTTATTTATTTTTTAATGTAAATTTAAAAACAAATTGTAAATAAATTTTCAAGTGACCATTTGGGGTCCAATTTTGGGTTGTTTATTTACATAGGGTTTTGTTGTCAATGTCACAATTTCAATTAGGTCGTAAATAGATATGATTTTCGCGTTTAGGAAAAAACATTTTGTTTTACGTAGCATCACTTTTTTATTTAGGTGTTGATTTTAAGGTTTTTCTTAGCTACTCTCTGAGTTTTGAAGGCCATGTTTGAAAAATGTTTTAAATTTTGACCCTGTTTAAAAAAATGGTGCTACCGGTAGCACCACTTTTTTATTTGGGGGGTTGATTTTCCTGTTTTTTATGAAAAAATATGGGTTTTAAGGGCTAGATTTCTTGTTTTGAGGTCACAGTTCTCGTTAAGTCGATAACTATGTTCCTAGAGGACGGAGGATTCACCACTGAGATTGTGGAAGATCTCAAGGATGTGTACCATATTCAATACCAAGAACCCTCTGATATAGAATGAGAGATTTGTGAAGAAGGTTGAAGAGGAGAAATATTTTTCCCATGATTCAATAGAATGCAGTAAAGACTTGACTAAATAAGTGAGTTATGAGGATGAAGCACTAGTATCTGCTCCTTCGTTAGTTGAAGCTCTCCAAGATCTTATCTCTCCTACACAAGACGAAGAGAATGAGGTGATTCATTTTCCTTTCCATGTTTTTGATGACCCTTTGTTCTATGATTCAAAAGGTGAATAAGTAAAGGAACCCTTGGAAGAGCTAGGTCCTTCATTTTTTGATGAAGGTGAAAATATGATTACAAAGACGAGTCTTGGGGATGATGTACTGGATGCTCTTCCATTTGATGAAGTCATCCAAGCCTTTGATGCTCCTACACAACAAGAAGTGAACATGGTAAGTTATTTCCCTTTCCAAGATTTTGATGATGCATTATTTTATGATTTGGAAAGTGAAGAAGTATTAGAGGAGCCTTTGGATGCATTAAATCCTTCATGTTTTGATAAAGGTAGTGACATGGTTGATGATATTGATGCGTTCGTACATATTGGAAGACACAAATGGGATGTGATTGGTTATGATGAGGATCTCATTTGTGATATGGAAGGATATGTTACAATGTTGCCTTACAACAATCATATGATGTTCCTAATAATTTTGATGTTTGGCAACAAGATGATGATATAATTACGTAAGTTTTCCAAACACCCAAGGATGACCTAGTGAAATGTTCTCCTAATGATTTTTGGTCATACCTTGAGGATTTTGATGAGTATTCCTTTGAGCACTTGGATTTATTCTATGAAGAATATTGTCAACCATCGCTATGCTCAAATTTTGATAAAGGTGAGGACATTGCTTGCCTGAAGAAGGATACTTGTGACAAGGTTGTTGTAACAAACCCAACCCCTTAAGTACCTTTTTAAGGGATGGGGCATCAAAATTTCACTTTTCTCTATCATCTTAAATCTTCTTCCCGATATTTCCATCAACTTCTGCTCGTCAATATCTTTCCAATGAATGTTACCATGCTCAAATCCGGGCTCTTGATTGGAAGTTATGCCCTTTCGAAGCTCTTCAGTCGTCATTGGTTAGAGGCCACATGGCACCCTTGTGGGTTCGTCTCATTCATACCATTCCACCTGGCATGGAATTGACCATGGTTTTCATCCCTTAGTGATGGCATGGCGACTGGAGAGGCGGTTATAGGGGATGTTCCCCACACCTTCTCAATCATCGAGCCTTCAACCCTTCTTCCTTCCTATCCATGTTTGAACCATTCCTAGAGTCCTGAAGTCCCAGAATCCTGCCATGTGGATCTGGCCTTTGGCGAGGTTCATCATCATTTTGGGATGAACATACCTGCAAAACTCTCGAACTCTCAAGGTCCTGTCACGTAGCTCTGGCCTTCGGCCCTTTTGGAGCATACATTCTAACATACTAAACCTCTCGGAGTTTCGAACTACCGAGGTACTGCCACATAGCTTTGACCTTCGACCCTTTTGGATCATACGTTCTAACACCCTAAATCTCTAGGAGTTCCAAAATCTCAAACTCCCAAGGTCTCATTATCTATTAGGTCAAACAATCGCTCCCTAGGGGGTGACATGTGGAAAAAGGTGGAGATGATGCGTGGCCCTATGAATGGAAGACATGTGTCACATTCCAATTGGCATATGGGGTCTGTAAAAAGCATGAATCAAGGTGACACATGGCATGTCAAACATGGGTCCATGTCACTTCGGACAGACAGGCTCCGTAAGCCTCTAACCTCTCTACTTGCAAAATCACCCGAAGTCTGAACTCCTGTCGACGAACTCCCAATAAATTTGATCCCACGGTCGAGACAGGTCCACATAGATCCCTAGATCTATGGCCTCCATTGCTTCACGACTTCATGTTCAGGGGTTCCACCCATTTAACACTCCTTTTCCCTCGGAGTAGGTCAACGCCAGACTGAACATGATCTAAATCAAAGAAATGGGAGAGATTCTAAAGCATCCTCGGATCGAGGGTCCGCGTTACTTTGCGATTTCGACGTTCAGACGTTCTAACTATTTAATGATGCCCTTTATCTCCTAGAGTAGGACTTCTCCGTAGTGCTACATGCTATCCTTCCATTAGGTGATCAGATGGTTAGGAGAGGTTCCCAATGGACCCCCCATATCAACGGCTCACAATTCTAGCTCAAGGGTCCCTTGGGCTCAGTGTTAGGACACTCCTAGAGGGACACCTGTCATCCCAAAACATGCTGGCAAGATGCGTGAAACCTGCCTTGGGTTACCGAAACCTATTTACTATGTCACAGCTCCACCACACATTGCATCATCATTTCCTGATGCATGGAACCCCACGTGATTTTTATGTGATACACCTGTTCCCATGATCAAATGATTAAGAGGGGTCCTGAAGGATATTTAGATCAATGGTCTACATTACTTCATGACTCTGACATTCAGGGGTTTTGGTGTTATAACACCTTTGTTCTCTCGAAGTGGTCAACATTGGACTGACCACGACATAGATCCAACTGTGAGGGGATATCCCAAATATCCTCTTATCTATCGCTCACATTACTTCACAACTGAGAATATTATTGGGGTTTAGGAAGGGGACACATCCCACAATTATGGATAACTAATTGCCAGCCGTCATTCATTCGTCAAGTTACTAGTTTGATAGGTCACCTTCGGTGCAATCTAGATGCTATGAGGATTCCAACATCTAGAAGCTCCGGACCCCCGAGGCCTTGAAGCTCAAAAGGCTTAGCTCTTGATAGGCATAGCATTGGGTTCCATGGTCGTGGTTATATGAGGTTTTTGACAAGTTCCAAGGACTGCACCCTTAGTTCTCAGTCGAAATTTGGTTAAGGTCGTGGGCACGCGCATGTGGCTACTTGGATGAATGGTTTGAAGGAAGCACCCTCCATTCACAAAACTTAAGTTCTAAAATAGGGAAAGGTATTTTCAAGGGATCAACGAGACTGGAGTAGTCCCGTAGAGTCTACCCCAAATCTAGAACTGTGAGGTTGATCCTTGGGAAAATACCTTGAGGATTTTCCAACCATCCCAGAGGACAAACTTGTCACCTTACAACCATTCAAATGCAATAGTTTACAAAAGAACAGTAAGCATTGTTACCATTAATTTTACGCGAGGCATAATTAATCATAATTAATCATAACTATAGACATTCAAGTCATGCATTTCAGTTAAAGTGCAGAGGGTAAACGAAATACTTATCTATTACAATCGATCACCGACTAAATGACTGTGGGTGTTCACAATTCCAGCCAACCATAGGATTAGAGGCATTCATTCTTATCACTCTGACCACCCCCGTGCCAAGCCATGATATCACCAAGAAACCTTTGCAGTTAATCAGAGGTTCTTTCTCTATCATAGCCTCTGCGAGGTTTATTAGATGCTCCCTTAGCATCAAGATTGTGACCTTCTGCTCATGTCCTGTTTTCTATAAATTCTCAGAGATCCTTTCTCTTATTCTCTCTAGTAACCAAAACAACTTAATATTCATGTTCTTCTTCTCAGTTGGAGAGCCTCACTCTCTCTTCTTCTTTCTCTTTGTGTATCCAGGTCACACACCCCCTGTGAGCATCGTCTCCCTCTTGTCTGCCTTCACTTGTATTCTTGCACGCCTCTTTCCTCCTTAGGAAGGTTCTGGACCTATCTTGTTCCTTCTGTCAAAAGAAACTCGGGTCAGTTTGGGCCAGCAAGAAAATTGCACTCCATGGTACTTCGGGTTGATGGTCTTCTGTCTCCTTAGTCAAACTCTCCATGCTTCCATTCATGGGGATAGTTGATTGTTCAACCACGAGTCCTTATTTCATTAAATGATTTTTCCTTTGGATCAGGATGAGGCTTATTATTCAACAAAGAGAATTTGGGTCATTTTGACATAATGAACCCTCTCTACAGTTTCCTCACTCTTTCCTCTAGTGATAGCATGGCCAGTAATTCAAGGCTTCACCCCCAGAGTCAGTCATTGGAAATCTAAACAATAATACATTTACATTGTTCACATGCCATAACATGGTAATTATAATTAACAATTAATCACAAGTTGGGAGAAACAGGGGTGTTACAATCCTCTCCCACTTAATAGGAATATCGTCGTCAGTGTTCTTTCTCAGTAACACTTGTCATGCCTTTATCATTCAACTATTTTAGAAATATCAATTCTCTTTCTTGGTCAGGTCCTTTCCAAACTCTTGGGCCTCGTCACCTGCCTTCAATAATCTTGGACAACAAGCATATTAATCATAATTTCATGTGAAAACATTTTTTTGTTGTGTAAAATTCAAGAGGAAAATTTCGTAATCTAGCACAATACTTATATGTGCAGTTCATGGATTTGCATCCATATGGCTGTCTCATTATCTTAACTCACTATTTTTCCTTGACATACCCATTGTGTGCATGATCCCACTCAATCATTTATAAGAATGATCAAAGTCTCCTCTTCCTTGCGATCACTCGCCCTCCAGGTCCAGGCTCAGGCATCCCCTTCTCTGCTATACAGTCCCTTGAGTGATCCATATTTCCTTTCCAAGTATTTCTCGCTTAGAAAGAGTTCTAAAGACTTTATTGATCCTTATAGTCGAGGCATCCCTCCGGCCCGTGTTGCCACAAAACAACATATTCTAGGGTGATCATGGCTCACCACGGGCTTCTCCTATCTCAACAATAGAATTTTTCATTCTTTTCATATTGACAACCTTCACCTATCCTCCCGAGACAGATCTTTTTCATCTCACTTATATCACAGGTATAAATAAATTATGAGATATTATCATCAATTTCAAATTCAAAATTTTCTTGCAAATTTGTCACCCACAGATTTCCAAATTCTACATTTGTTTTCAGATATGTTCCACACAGGAACTTGATTCACAAGTATGGGACTTTCCTCCCCATAGCAGTTTAGGTCGACAGGCAATTGGTCTTCCTTATGGGATTACAACACTGCCATATCCAAGACCCTTTTCTTCCTACAATAAACTCTTCCCTCAGCCAACTCCCTCTACACAGCCCTGGACTTTCAGACCAACTGATTTATTTTCTAGGGCCTAACTACCTTTATTTAACACAGTTTGACCAAGCCTATTCATTTAAATATGTGTATTTATTCATTCTCCCTTTTTCCAACTGTACTTGTTCCCACAACTGCTCTTCTAAGGATTACAACTCTGTTAAACAATTCATAGTTCTTAGGGTGAGGAAAGTGTTCCTCATTTTCTGCTTATTTTCTTATGCAATCTACTTCTTATTGTGATCTCCATGCTTTGTTTCTTGAGCAGTCTTGGTTAGGTTCACCTCAACCTTCTTGGTAAATCAACATGCTACAACAACAAACCTTTTGTTCATGATGAATCATGAACCTATGCATTTTGCACATTACCATTCGGTTATCAGAATGGTCAACATTCATTTGTTAGTCTTCCACTCATACATTTTGTTTTAGAATGTAATCTAGGATTCTTATGTAAATAGTCTTGTATCTCACTGTTTAATTCTCAACAGTCATTAAGGTTGTGACTATGTTCTCATGACAAAGTCTTCACATAGTTCCTTCACAAGGAACTCCTTCAGCATGCAAATTCCTTATTCCATACCCTTCATTATCTGTGATGGCCTCAACCTTGAGTTAGCTTCAGTTGTGTACCAAATATTTCTATAAGGAATATAAACATGCATATTTACTTTAAAATCATTAAACTCATGATTGTTCACAATCATTCTCATGTGATCCTCAAAGGCATAATCATTTTGCCTCTTATCTTGACAACAGAGAATCCTTTCTCATTTACTCTTACATCATACATGTGCATCACTTGTACATTTAATATCATTCACTCATATCTATTTGGTATTAATATTAGTCTTCATATCAAGAAACCTCACAATGCATTAAATCCATGCACGCTAGCATATACAAACATAACCAAACATTCATCATGCAAGCTCATTGCTTGTACCTTTTCCATTTCATTCATACACATGGATATATCATACTTCTAGATCTTTCTCCCAAGGATCTTCCAATCCTTCTTATGATAAGTCTCATAGAGATACTCATCAATGATATTCCCTCTCTACTGAGAGCTTGCAGTCATTCACATGATATCCAATGGAAGTTTAATTAGACATAGTCATAAATACGTTCCCCTTTCCATACGACAACAACCAGTAAGAAGGCATTTTTTCATCAACTAGTATAAAGTTATTCAACAATCCAGAAATGCCATCTGGGAAATTCCAACAATGCCCAAGGAAACAAGACAACTTATCCAGTGATTCAGATTATTTTTGGAACAAAATGAAAGAAGAGTAATTATAATAAAGTACTCATGAAAATTACCAGAAATAAAGAAATACAACAATACTTGATTTCTATTAATGAAATAATTTTAAAGAGACTGTAAAAATATAGAGTGCAAGACTCGCTAGAATGGTGTCATCTTTATCTATGAGAAGAGATGTGATGGTTGTTCTCATTCGCCAAAAGATGATTACAATGAGTCTCTGAAGGCCTTTTTATGATAAACATGAATGCCAAAACCCTAACCCTAGGAGATGAAACACCAAAAGTCATGTGGGCCCTGTTTGGGTAAGTTAGTACATTAACTTTTCGGGGTTGTAACTTTTTCATACGATCTTTGTTTCAGGCACGTGATAGCCCATTGGAAAGGTCTTTTCGAGAACTACACATTGCGCCATCAAACATTGACTTTGTCTACAATTTGACTATGGTGAGCCAAAAAAACACTATTTAGGGCCACAAAACGGCCCTAGAAGTACAACAAGATGTGCTGACATGAAAACATACAAAATAAGCCAATTGGATTAGGTGGGAGGCGACTAGTATCCACCTAGAAGATGTATAGGGATTCAGACAACCTCAGAAGTGTAGAACCCACAATTACAAAGAAGTATAGAAGATCGTATTGAACTAAAAATTGACAAAAGGAGCCAGTTGGAACAGGTGGGTGGTCACCAATATCCACCTGGATCAATCCTCCCCCCTTAGGAAGCAATGTTATCCATTGCATTGAGTGCCCAGGGAAGAGGGGAAAGCATTTTATGAATCTGAAGCTTGGTGAGTTGTGTGCCTTATTAGAGAAGTTATGCTTCTTGGATTATGGAAGACTGTCACAAACCTGTTGTTGGAGGGGTTGAATCTATTCCACCAACTTGTTGTCTCTGGGTTTGATGGGGCATTGTGTAGGCACCATTGTAGATGAAGAAACAAAATCTTTTTTCTCTTTGACAATTTTATTTTGCTGGATAGAAGGTGTTGAGGTTGCAGTGGTTTTAGTGGTCTTATGTGCATCCTTTGAATAGACTATGAAGAGGATGAATTTTGCAGTATGAGACATTACCTCGTGGCATTGTTTTGGTGGAGTAGTAGTCAGAACTACCACTGGTATCCTATAGATATGACCTCCCAGAGTAATAATGACACTACGGGGTCTAGAATCATAAACAACATGACATTTCCACATATATGGTTGGCCTAAAACAACATCATAGACATAAAGAGGGGAAACATCACACACTACCTCATCCTTGAAGGGATGGGTGCCATAGGATAGGTGACACTGTTGGATGACACGAAGATATCGTCCCTGGTGAAGCCACCCGATGTTGTATGGATGCGGGTGTGGTGTTGTCGACAACCCCAACTGTTTAACAACCTTAAATGAGACAATGTTCTTCTGGCTGTTGTTATTAAAAATGAAATGAAATGGGTTCCCTTTCACCCACATCTGTGAATGGAAGAGGCGCTCCCCCTCTTTAGGATCTATTGGTTCTTCTAGATGAATTGTTGTGGTCCTGATAGTAGCAGTGGGGTTTACGTCGATGATATGTATTTTTCAATATTTTTTGGATCAGATTCTGAATTAGGGTTTGACTCCGTGTCTTTGACCTCAACCATGTTACACATCAAAATTACTCACTTCAATAGTGTCGCAAGTGTCGTCATTACAAGTGTTGTAAGTGTCGCATCTTGTCCGCAAGTGTTGTATATTGACCACGAGTTTCAAAAGTGTCACAAACATCATACTGCCATATTTCCTATGTCATTCCTCTAATGACATCATAAGGACACTTAAGACACCTCAAAGACTAGTTTTGAAGAAGAGAAATTAGTTGACAAGGAGTACAAGCCTTTTGCCACTGGAAAAACCACTCAAAAATGTATTTTGGAGGGAAGCGCTCCCCTACCCACTGTCAGGGAGTGACAACACTCCATGGGCCTCTTTGGGAGAGTGCTCAAATGATCTGTCTACCCTTTTGGGGGAGCGCTACCTTTTTTGAACGGATTTTTGGTTTGTTGGGCTAAAACAAGGAAGAATCCCCTCAATTTATGAAGGTGGTTGGATTCGAATAGAAGGTCAAGGAACAAACTTAGGGAATATCCTCAACTGAAGGAGAAGAATCCTCAACTTATCCCAAATATCTCTCAAGTGTTTGGGCCTCTCCAAGGTTATATAAGGAGGCCTCCTCATGGTGAAAGGGAGGTAGAGACTAAAGATTGATAACAAACTTATGATCCTATAAGTGTTATGAACACAAAAGATTGGAGATGTGAAACTTATGATATCATAAGTGAGATGTCATCAAAGAAATCAATGTATATTACTTGAGAAAAGGGGTTAGACAAGGAGAATTGGAAGAAGCTGCTGCACCTTCATCAAAGGATTGTAAGTAGTTTTATTTGTTCTCATTAATAATCAATGCTTGGTCTGTTTCTTTCAAACTTATGTTTGTTCCACATGAGTTTGTCTTCAGTAGATAGATATATATTTGAGCTAATCTCAGTAGAATAGGAAGTCTATTGTATATTTTTTTGTTCTACAAGACCTATCGATGAGCTCAGGATTGGAGCTCAGCTTGGACTTTGCAAGGAAAAACATCGTTAATAAGGTACATATCTTTCTTCTTCTCCCTCATATATTAGCTTGATTAGATCTAAAAG
The DNA here is from genome assembly GCA_032191745.1 of Picea mariana. Lineage (NCBI taxonomy): Eukaryota > Viridiplantae > Streptophyta > Pinopsida > Pinales > Pinaceae > Picea > Picea mariana. Next base: position 47,192 of record JASDQU011401898.1, read on the forward strand.
GATGTCAGTGTCCATGTTAATAACTTTTCTGTCTTGGCCTTAGGAGTCTAGAGACCAAGAGGGAATCTGCTTGTCCGCAGGAGAATTCACCTGTAACAAACCACCAATGAATTTTTCGAGCGAGATTCATCAATGTTGTGTCAGGGATTTTGTGGAAGTTACACCACTTCCCAGTTTCATTCTTCATATTTAATTTACCCTTCTTGTCATGTGTCTTGGATTAGTTTTCTAGAGGATGTTGGTTAGGGACGTCTTTAGCGTGCTTTGGTTGCTGCATATTTGCAGAACGAAATTTCCGTTTTTGTGCCTAAATTTCTGCTCAATTTTGACAGCATATCGATATGCATCTCCCAATGATGAGATGTTTAGGAAATCCATTTCGGTTTGGATGTACCTATACAGATCCCCATGGTATTTCAGAACCAGATGTCACTTAGAGTCTTTGATACCCAAATTGGTGTGCAAGGTATGGAAAGTATTTGTGAACTCCGACATTGTTTGGCTCTTCTCTTGTTGTAGTGTGGTCCATCTCATGTACTGGCCTTCATAGTTATCAATGGGACAAAACTGTTCTTTGAGCGCATCCACACAAAAAGCCAAAGTGGGATCGACCCCATATATTCCAGATTCCTCTGTGGAGATTTTCTCCTAGTAATTTTCCCACCAATATTTGAGATGGGTTAGAGCCTTGAGGAGTGCGAAGGTGATCTTTTCCCTGTTGGAAAAATTTTGAACAGAGAAATAACCGTCTAATAGATTTAACCATTTTTCTAGGGCATCTGCATCTATCTAACCTTCAAATATGGGAATATCAAAATTAACTTGTAGTTTGAAGGGAGAGGTTCCCCCAAAATGGTCACTTGATGAAGATGCACCTATTTCTATCAGTAGGCATTGAAGGATGTGTGCAAAATTCTCCATCATTTCCTCCCTCTGTCACACGAGAGATTTCTCAAGCAACATGTTAATAGAATCTTCTGCTCCACCATTTTTCTTTTCTACTTCCATCGACGGTTTCTTGGGCATGCGAGAGTGATTTTCCTCAAGAGAGACAATATCGAGACCCAATTGACTATACTTGGACCTCGTCAAGGACATGTGTGGAAAAAAACGATAAAGAGTAGCCTGCTCTGATACCACTGATTCAAATTATTTTCGGAACGAAATGAAAGAAGAGTAATTATAATGAAGTACTCATGAAAATTTCCAGAAACAGAGAAATACAAAAATACTTGATTTCTATTAATGAAAGAATTATAAAGAGATTGTAAAAATACAGAGTGCAAGACTCGCTAGAATGGTGGTAGCTTTATCTCCGAGAAGAGATGTGACGGCTACACTCATTCACCAGAAGATGATTATAATGAGGCTCTCAAGACCTTTTTATGATAAACATGAATGCCAAAACCATAGACATCCAAAAACCTAACCCTGGGAGATGAAATGCCAAAAGTCATGTGGGCCTCGTTTGGGTAAGTTAGTACATTAAATTTCCGAAGTTGTAACTTTTTCATATGATCTTCATTTTAGGCGCGTGATAGACTATTGGAAAGGTATTTTCAATAACTATGCATTACACCATCAAACTTTGACTTCTTCTATAGTTTTATTGTGGCGAGCCAAAAACAAACTGTTTAGGGGCCCAAAATGGCCATGGAAGTACACCAAGATGTGTTGACATGAAAAAATACAAAATAAGCTAGTTGGATTAGGTAGGAGGCCACCAGTATCCACCTGGAATATGTGTAGGGCTTCAGACAAGCCCAGAAGTGTAGAACCCACAATTACAAGAAGTATAGAAGAATGTGTTGAACTAAAAACTAACAAGAGGAGCCAGTTGGAATAGGTGGGTGGCCACCAATATCCACCTAGATCATCAAGATTTTTTTTTTTCATGCCTTAAACCATTTTTGGATAACAAACATTTTTATCAAGGGACTAATTTTCTAGATTCCCTCTAACTACTACTTGAGTATACCAAGCCCTACCTTATATGGATATCATCCACCTATGGATGTCAACTTGACCCATTGGTCATATAGAAGTGTCCCAACACTTCCTTTACCACATCTAGGATTAAAATTTCATTAACCATTCTACCTTATCCTCACAAGGCACTATGTACTCAACATCATCAACATTTTACTTATGCTTCCATAGTCAGATCATCACTAACCATATGATCACCATATTTTACATTCAATGGCAGTATAGTAAGTATACATACATGTCACATGCATGTTTTATCTTTGCAATATGCATTTCAACATATCTTTGTGCACCAATAATTATACCCATGTCTGCAGTGCAGAAAGGTTCCACTTACTTACCTCTTGCATTCTCATGAATAGACCTACCCTTACCTAATACAGATTTACACTACTTTAGCACAACCATGAGCTTTTGAATTTTCTCAKTTCATTTCACTTCTTCCATGACTTCTTTTATTTTACAAGGGGGGATTACCCTAGTAGGAAATTCTTTTCAGTTATGATAGGTCAAGTAGGTTGATMTCACCTACTTCCATAAGGTATCTAGGAATCAAGGATTGTACTCCCTATGCCAACTCCTTCATTTAATCAACAATTTTAATTAATAGAGGCTTCATAAGCCCACGTTTTAGGCAATTTATGCCTCCTATTCAGTCCATTTTCCTTATGGACTCAAGTACTCCTTAAAACGGGTTCATTCCATTTGCATCCAAGATTTTTAGTATTAATGTCCCTTGGCATAATCCCACTTTTTAAGGAATAGCTATCATTTCTCTAAAAGAAATGATTGGCTCCTTCTGCCACAGTCTAGCATGATTCAATCTCATTGGGTAAAATCCCAACTGAATTTTTAATCTACATCCTTCTCCTCAAGGAACTTATGCAAATAATTTCCATATGGAAGCAATACTCTCAACATGATCATCCAGGTAAATGTTTGAATCATGTTCTACTAGGTAGGGTAGGGTAGGGTTCCCTCTCCCTTAAAGTTTTCTAAGAAAAAAAAAAATCACTTGACTCATTTGTGAGCCCCAGCAGGCCAAGTGTTGTTTCCCTCTCTGATAGCACTTTGTAACACACCCAAACCCTTAAGTACATTTTTAAGGGATGGGGCATCAAAATTTTGTTAGAAAAATAGGACCGTGGAGCAATAAAATAAAACAAATGCGGAAACAAAACACAGAAGATACATAATACAATAGAGACACAGATTTACGTGGCTCACCCAGTGTGGGCTATGTCCACCAGAGAAATTGCCAGGTCCTTCCCTTATTATTATCTAGCAAATGAACGGATACAACCTACAACAAACCCATTATAACTTCCTCTTCTTTCTCTCACAGTCTCCTATCTCAGAATACAATATTTTCCATAATGCATAGCCGTAATCCATTTCCCTCAAAACAAAGGGTTGCCTTCTAGGGAAAAAAACCCTAACATAATTTCTACCGTTAGATCTGTGACCTTATAATGAACGGTCCATATTTACAATGAAATTACAATATACTTTTACAAGGCAATTTTTCCTTCAGGGGCTTCACCCCCGAACTGAGTAACCCCCCTTTGCACTCCCCCATGTGGAAGAGTGTACATACTTCTGGGGTGTAAATACTTCATGGGGTATAAACATGGTTGAAAATAAAAGACCTCTTAATCAGGAAGATAATCAGGCTCCACAACCAATAATCTCCCACTTGGAGACTAATCTCAACAACTCCACCGCTGTTGTATATGCTGGACTCTGAACCTTCTTGGACCTGGAAAATTTCTCATCTTCATCTTCATTCTTGAAGACCAACTGAAACTAAGCAGGAACTCAGTTTCTCCCTGGTTACTTCCTTTGTTAACATATCTGCAGGATTCTGGCTAGTGTGTATCTTTTCCAACTTCAAATGTCCATCTTCCAAGACAGATCATATGAAATGGTACATCACCAGTATATGCTTAGTCTTCGAATGGAAGGCTGAGTTCTTTGCAAGATGAATGACACTCTCATTGTCATAGTACAACCTGTTATTCTCCTACTTCTTTCCCAATTCTTCCATAAACCTCTGTAACCAAATCATCTCTTTACTAGCCTCTGTAAAAGAAACATACCCTGCCTCTGTTGTTGAAAGTGAAACAACTTTTTGTAGTTTCAAAATCCAACTTACTGTTGTTCCACCTATAATAAAAACATACTCTGTGGTGCTCCTCCTGCTGTCTTTATCACCTGCCATATATGAATCAACATATCCCTATAGAAAAGTGTTTGAACCTCCAAAACATAATGCATGAGTAGAATTACCTCTCAAATACTTGAGAATCCACTTTAATGCCTCCCAATGTTATTTACGTGGATTGTTCATATACCTGCTCACAACTCCCACTGCATGTGCAATATATGGTCTTGTGCAAACCATTGCATACATCAAGCTGCCAACTGCTAATGAATAAGGGACCTTGGACATGTATTCTATCTCCTCCTGTGTCTTGGGAAACATTTCCTTAGTTAATTTGAAATGGATGGCTAAAGGTGTACTAACTAGTTTTGCATTCTGCATTCTAAACCTCTCCAACACCTTCTCTATGTACTCACCTTGAGACAATGTCAATTTGTGATTTTTCCTATCTCTTGTTATTCTCATACCAAGGATTTTATTTGCAGCACCCAAATCCTTCATCGCAAATGAATTAGCTAATTTTTTCTTGCGCACATTTATATCTTGCATATTAGACCCTACAACAAGCATGCCATCTACATACAATAGCAAGATAATATAGCTTCCATTTTCTAGATTTTTGAAATAAACATAGTTATCAGAATGACATCTACTATAACCCTGTTCTGTCATAAACTTGTCAAACTTAAAATACCACTGCCTTGGATCTTTCTTTAGTCCATACAAGATCTTCTTCAACTTGCATACCAAATTCTCCTTCCCTTTGACCTCATACCCCTGTGGCTGCTACATATAAATCTCTTCCTCCAAATCCCCATGGAGAAAAGTTGTTTTAACATCTAATTGTTCAAGATGCAAATATTCTACTATCACAAGACTTAAAATAGTTCTAATTGAAGTCATTTTAACAATAGGAGAAAATATTTCATCAAAATCTACACCTTTCTTTTGTGCAAACCCCTTGACAACAAGTCTATCCTTGTATCGCTTCATTCGTCCACCTTCTTCCTTCAACTTGTAAACCCATTTATTTTACAATGCTCTTTTTCTTGCAGGCAACTAAATCAAGTCCCAAGTATGGTTATTTATCAAGGAATCTGTTTCCTCTTTAATTCCTTGCTCCCACTAATGCTTGGTGTCTACCTGCATTGCCTCTTCATAACATTTTGGTTCACCAGAATCAATCAACAATAAATAATACAATGAATGAGACTATCGTTCAGGGGGTATACTTAACCTACTAGATTTTCTAATAACACTTGCAGGTGTTTGAGGTACCTGTTGCTCCTGTTGTTGTACATTTTGATTTTCTGGTTCCTTTGGAATTTCTTTTTCAGTGATCTCATCAAGCACTGTGTATTCTTGTTTTTCTTTTTCATGTTTCTTTCCCTGCAACTGATCTTTGTACATGACCTTCTCATTGAGTATGACATCTCTACTCCTAATGATTTTTTTTATTTTTATAATCCCATAAGCAATAACCAAAATCATTAACACCATATCTAGTAAAGGTACACTTCTTGGATTTTCCCTCAAGCTTTGTTCTATTTTCTTTATCAAAATGGACAAATGATTCACAACCGAAAGTTTTCAAAAAAGAATAGTTTACCTTTTTTCCTGTCCATTCCTCCTCTAGAATTCTACCATCCAAAGAGCTTGAAGGTCCTCTGTTTATTAAGTAAATAGTAGTATCTACAACATCTTCCTAGAACTGTAAGGGAAAACCAACATGCAATCTCATACTCCTTGCATGCTCCATGATTGTCCTGTTCATCCTTTCCGACACACCATTTTCTTGTGGTGTTGTTGGAACTGTATTCTCTCTACGAATCCCATGGTATGAATAGTAATCATTAAACTCCTTGCTAATATTCACCTCCATTATCTGATCTGAGACACTTCAAAATTTTTCATGTCTCATTCTCAACCAAAGATTTCCATTTCTTAAAAGTATCAAAACCATCAGATTTTTGTTGAATGCAATAAACCTAAGTTTTTCTAGTTGCATCATCAATAAAAGTAACATAATAATGAGAGCCACCAAGAGATGATGCCTGAGTTGGTCCCCATACATCTGTATGCACAAGCTCTAACCTTTCATTCTTCTTTTCTTTTCCGATTCTGAGAAATCTAACTCTCTTCTGTTTTCCATAAACACAATGCTCACAGAAGTCCAAATCAATTTGTTTAAGATCTGGCAACAAATTTCCTTTGTGAAGTATCTGCATACCCTTCTCACTCATGTGCCCCAGCCTATGATGCTACAGTGTTGTATCCACTCCTGTAGAAGCTAAAGAAATAGAAGATTCAATATTACCAGTACATAAATACAATGTACCTACCTTCTCTCCTTTGCTATCACCAATGATCCTTTGATGACCTTCCATGTATTATCTGTAAATATGGATATACAACCTTCACTTGCCAACTTCCCTGTTGAAATTAGAATTTTCCTTAAATCTAGAACATGTCCTACCTCTTTCAACAACCATTGGTTTCCATTGCGTTGCTTTATTTTTACCTTTCCCATTCCAACAATTTTTCATGGTGCATCATCACCCAAATGAACATGTCCAAAATCACCTTGAACATAATCTAGAAAATGTTTCCTATGGGGTGTGGCATGAAATGAAGCCCCTGAATCTACTACCCAAGACTCAAAAATATTATCTACAAAAAGAATCAAAGCATCTTGTAACACATCACCTATTACATTTGCTTCTTGATTTCTCTCCTGTTGTCCATATCTTTGTTTCTTTGGAGCTCTGCAGTCTTTCTTCAGATGTCCTTTCTTCCCACAATTCCAACACTCTATCTTTCCAAGTCTAGATTTGGATCTTCCCTTCCTAGAATTCCCGCCGTTCCATGAGCCCTTTCCTTTATCCTTTTGTCTTCCCCTGTTCTCTATGTTCAACGCATTACCTAATGTCTCACCTATGCTTTTTCGTCGCATTTCTTCACTAAGGATAACACCAACAACATCATCAAATTTTAAAGTATTTGAACCAAAGACAGAGTTACTTACAACCATGACCAAGCCATTCCAACTTTTTGGCAATGAACACAAGATTAGAAGAGCCCTAACCTCATCATCAAAGTCCACTTTTACAGAACTTAGTTGATTAGTAACCATATTAAAATCATTTAAATGATTTACAACATACCCACCTTCTGACATATTCATATTAAATAATCTCTTCATTAGAAATACCTTATTGGACGCTGAGGGTTTTTCATACAATTTAGACAATGCGCCCATCAAATCCTTTGTTGTCTTTTATTTCGAAATATTGAAAGCCACCGATGTTGCCAAGCTTAGCCATATCATTCCTAGAGCCTTTCTATCAAGAATCTCCCATTCTTCATCCTTCATGGCCGTTGGCTTCTTTTCTACTCCGCCCAATGGTAGGAATAGATCCTTCTGATATAAATAATCTTCCATCTGCATCTTCCACAATTGGTAGTTATGTCTGTTAAATTTTTCGACCCTAAACTTTCCATCTTCCGCCATTGCTCCCTCTCATACCAGGAAACCTCCTTTCCTACGAGTTACCTTTCGCTCTGATACCAATTGTTAGAAAAACAGGACCGTGGAGCAACAAAATAAAACAAATGTGGAAACAAAACACAGAAAATACACAATACAATAGAGACACAGATTTGTGTGGTTCACCCAGTGTGGGATACATCCACCAGAGAAATTTCCAGGTCCTTCCTTTATTATTATCTAGCAAATGAAGGGATACAACCTACAAAAAACCCGCTATAACTTCCTCTTCTTTCTCTCATAGTATCCTATCTCAGAATACAATATTTTCCATAATGCATAGCCGCAATCCATTTCCCTCATAACAGACGGTTTCCTTTTAGGGAAAAAAACCCTAACATAATTTCTACTGTTAGATCTGTGACCTTATCATGAAGGATCCAGATTTACAATGAAATTACAATATACTTTTACAAGGAAATTTTTCCTTCGGGAGCTTCACCCCCGAACCAGGTAACCCCCCTTTGCACTCCCCCACTTGGATTAGTGTACATACTTCTGGGGTGTAAATACTTCATGGGTTATAAACACGGTTGAAAAAAAAAGACCTCTCAATCAGGAAGATAATCAGGCTCCACAACCAACGAATTTCTCTTTCCTCCATTATCTCAAATCCTCTTCCTGAGATTTCCATTACCTTTTTTTCATCAAGAGATTTCCCACGACTGTTACCATGCTCAAATCTGAGCTCTAGATTGGAATTTATGCCCTTTCGAAGCTCTTAATTTGTCATTGGTCAGAGGCCACATGACACCCACGTGGGTTCGTCTCATTCGTACCATTCCACCTATCATAGAATTTACCATGGTTGTCATCCCTTAGCGATGACATGGCCACTGGAGAGGTGGTTACAGGGGATGTTCCACATGCCTTCGCAATCACTAGGCCTTTGGCCCTTCATCCTTCCTATCCATGTTTGAACCATTCCCGGAGTCCCGAAGTCTTGAAATCCTTCGACATAGCTCTGGCCTTCGGCAAGTTTTCTCATCATGTTGGGATGAACATACCTGCAAAAATAATGAAATCTCAAGGTCCTTCCACATAGCTCTGACCTTCAACCCTTTTGGATCATACATTCTAACATCCTAAACCTCTCAGAGTTTCGAAATCCCAAGGTCCTGCCACATAGCTCCTACCTTTGACCCTTTTGGATCATATGTTCTAACACCCCAAGTCTTCCAAAGTTTTGAACTCTCGAAATCCCGAGGTCTCATTAGCCATTAGGTAAAACAACCACGCCTCAGAGGGTGACATGTGGAAAAATGCGGAGATGATGTGTGGCCCTATGAATGGAAGACACGTGTCACATTCCAATTGGCATATGAGGTCTATAAAAATCACGAATCAAGGTGACACATGTCATGCCAAACATGGGTCCATGTCACCCTAGGTGACATCAGCATGCCACATCACTTCGGATGGACAACCTCCAAAAGCCTCTAACCTCTCTACTTGCGAAATTGCCCATAGCCCCGAAGTACAAACTCCTATCGATGACCTCCCAATACATTTTATCCCATGGTTGAGATAGGTCCATGTAGATCCCCAAATCTATGACCTTTGTTTCTTCACGACTTCAGCGTTCAGGGGTTCCACCCATTTAACACTCTTTTCCCCCCAGATTAGTTCAATGTTGGACTAACCACGATCTAAATGCAATGGATGGGAGAGATCCTGAAGCATCCTCAGATAGACGATCCGCATTACTTCACGAGTTCGACGTTGAGAGGTTCTAATTGTTCAATGCCCTTTCTCTCCTAGATTAGGACTTTGCCGAAGTGCTACATGCTATCCTTCCATTAGGTGATTGGACAGTTGGGATAGGTTCTCAATAGAATCCCCAGATCAACGACTCACAACTCTAGCTCAAGGGTCCCTTGGTCTCAGTTTTAGGCCACTCCTAGAGGGACACCTATCATCCCAAAACACGTTAACAAGATGCATGACACCTACCTTGGGTTATCGATGCCTCTTTACTATGTCATAACGCCACCACACATGGAATCATTGTTTCTCAATGCATGGACCCCCATGTGCTCTCGACATGATACACACGCTCCCATGATCAAATGATTAAAATGGGTCCTGAAGGATATTTAGATCGAAAGCCTACATTACTTCATGACTCCGACATTCAGGGGTTTTGGTGTTATAACACCTCCGTTCTCCCAAAGTGGAAAACACCAGACTAACTGTAAGTTTTAAACCTGTGAAGTAAAGCAATGCATATAGATTCTTAAGAAAGACATAAATTAATCAATGGCTCATACACAGAGTACACAAAGACTTTATATTGGAAACCCTCAACCAGGAAAACCTTTCTTATTTTCATTATATCGAATTTCACCATTCGTCATACAATATATACAATGTTTTTAGGTATTCCGTAGATACCAAAACCCTAATCCCTTAATTCAAGATTAATTTACAAATCCGCTAAAAATAGAAAAATCCGCAGTTGTCGTATTTGACGCGCCCACACACACACACATGCAAAGAATATAACACATACCCAAAACTGACCATGGTGTAGATCAAACCGTCAAGGGAGATCCTAAATATGCTCTGATCTACGGCTCATGTTACTTCACGACTGAGAAGATGATTGGGGTTTAGCAAGGGGGAAAATCCCACGATTAGGGGTAACTGACCGCTAGTCCCCGATCATCCGTCAAGTTAACATTTTGATAGGTCATCTTTGGTGCAATCTGGATGCTATGAGGATTCCAACATCCTGAAGCTTTGGACCCTTGAGGCCTCAAAGCACATAAGGCTTAGATCCTATTAGGCATAGCACTGGGTTCCATGGTACTGGTCATATAATTTTTTGACAAGTTTCAAGGGCTACACCCTTAGATCTTAGCTAAAATTTGGTTAAGGTCGTGGGCATGAGCCCACAATTAATTGGACAAATGGTTTGAAGGAAGCACCCTCCATTCACAGAACTTAAGTTATAAAATAGGGAAAGGTATTTTTGAGGGATCAATGGGACTGGAGTAGTCCCATAGAGTCTGCCCAAACTCTATAACTGTGAGGTTTATCCTTGGGAAAACACCTTAAGGATTTTCCAACCAGACCAGAGGCCAAACTTGTCGCCTTACAACCATTCAAATGAAATAGTTTACAAAAGAAAAGTAAGCATTGTTACCATTAATTTAATGGGAGGCAAAATTAATCACAATTATAGACATTCAAGTCATGCATTTTAATTCAAGTGCACGGGGTAAACAAAATACTTATCTATTATAGTCGATCACCGACTAACTGACTGTGGGTGTTCTCCTTTTTAGCCAACCGTAGGCTTAGAGGCATTCATTCTTAGCATTCTGGACACCCCCATTTCAAGCCATTATATCATTAGGGAACCTTTGCAGTTTCTCAACAAAGGTTGATTATATGCTCCCTAAGCATCAATCTCATGACCTTCTGTTCAGGTCCTGTTTTCTGCAAATTCTCAGAGATCCTTTCTCTTGTTCTCTATAGTAACCAGAACAACTTAATCCTCCCATTATTCTTCTCAGTTGGAGAGCCTCATGTTCTCTTCCTCTTTCTCTTTGTGTATCCATGTCGCACACCCCCTATGGGAATTGTCTCCCTCTTGTATGCCTTTGCATGTATTATTGCATGCCTTTTTCCTCCTCAGGAAGGTTTTGACCTATATTGTTCCTTCTGTTAGGAGAAACTCGGGTCAGTCTGGGCCTACAGGAAAACTGCACTCTATGGTACTTCGGGTTGACGGTCTTCTGTCTCCTCAGCCAGACTCTCTATGATTCCATTCATGGGGGTATTTGATTGTTCAACCACCATTCCTTCTTTCATCAACTGATTTTTTCTTGGGATTAGGATGAGGCTTATTATTTCAACAAACAAAATTTGGGTCATTTTGACATAATGAACCCTTTCTATAGTTTCCTCACTCTTTCCTTTAGTGATATCATGGCCAGTACTTCAAGGATTCACCCCCACAGTTGGTCATTGGTAATCTAAACAATAATACATTTACATTGTTCACATTCCATAGCATGGTAATCATAATTAACGATTAATTTCAAGCTGGGGGAAACAGGGGTGTTACAATTTTCCAACTCCCTCTGATTTCTTTACCTCGTTATGTCACTAAGGATGTAGTTGGGGAACATGTCTCTTGTTTCAAGTTTTCCTTAGGGAAAAACTTTCCATTATAATTCAAGGGGAGATTGAATGCCTTAAGAAGTTTATTATCTCAATCTTTCAGCTTTCCCCTAAGAAGTTGTCAGTTTCCCTCTAAGTTCTTGTTAATCCCTTCTCATACCTCAGGGAGTGATGACATCCAAGGTAGTCAACCCTCAGACTCTTTAAACCATCCCTTTGAGTCCTTGACCTCTCACGATCATTTTCTAATATGGATTGATCACTTTTCTAGAAAGGGTACTTGGCATAATTTTGTCTCTCCCTCTTGCCTCCATGAGCTAGACTTTACAACTTCCTATGATGTAATGCATTCTCTAACTCATGTTTATTTTGTGCTTAACTTGTCATTCTTTTGGTTTATGATCAATCACAGAGGCAGATGTTACGATACATTTCTAGCGTGGTTGTACTGGTTGTATGTTTATACCTAGCATGACAAGTAAGTACGGGTAAGTTAGAATAGGTAGGAATTTACATCTATTGTACATACCATTGCATATCATGTTAGCATATTTGTAGTTGCATGTTTCATATTTGTCTTGTTTCATTATGTATATATGTATTCTCATAATCATATGTTAGACTATAGACTATAGACCAGAGATGTTGAGGTTCTCATGCGCTCTACGGTGAGCACATGTCCCCGAGTTGGAGCTAGATGTTATACCCTAGCCTAGCGATAATTAAGAATATCATGTCTCGAGGCCCACAGGTCCTATACATGGAGCGTCGAGAGCCAAACGACTTAAGCATGGCCCCGGAGGGCCCCTCTTTTCTTCAGTGCAGTCCACATATCACCAGCAATAGTATCCATCACACCAGCCTAGTCTTGAACTAGCAGTTATTCTTGCTCTATGAGGTAATGAGTCCGAGTATCATGGTATGTGTCACTCTAATTTTTGAAGCACTTGAACATGTTGTATTGAATACTTCTTCATTTCATTACATTTCCTTGGAAATTATGCTCTTTTCCTCGTTCAAACCTGGAAGGATGACACAGTTCCCTAGTAAGTTGATTTCCCTTTAGGATGGGTTTCTAATAGGTGGATCTTTGAAGAGTCATTGTATGTTCCCTCCATACTTACCACTTTCCACTTTTATTCCTTCCATCTCCCCTTTCCTTTTTTGGCATTAGGATTGGATACAATAGGAAGGTGTGTACCTTACCATGTGGGAAGAAGGGGATAATGGCCTAGAGGGTAAAAGTAGTTGGCAAGAGTTAAAAGCCAAATTTGAAACCTTCAAGATGCTTCACCCAGGGATCCCCAAGAAAGCAGTGAAAGGATTCTCAGTAAGAAAAGGGGACCCACAAGATAACATAAACACTCAAGGTACTAGTTAATGGATATGAGGTCTCATCACGAGCCAACCTATTATGACCATGGGCATGTAACGGTATGACATTACCACCTATCTAGTCACTAAACCAGGGTAGTGGCTCTTGGTGGAATAGCTAAGAGAAATGAGGTCTCATTATGATCCAACCTTCTCATTTCCATGAAATGTTTGTGGATAACATTGTCACTGGTCATCAAGCCAAGACAACGACCCTCAACTATTCCCTTGTAGCATACGATAAAAAGATCAAAAGATATAAAAGAACAAACGACAATGAATGGGCTAGGAAACAATTGCATCCATGACAAGGTGAAACTCACCCTCCACAAAGGCACTCACAGGTAAGACTCTACATTTCCATGTTATCACATGCACCCCATGTCCAAATATTTACCCCATGCCACCCCATGCCACCTCATACACTTACATGACTTGGAATAGACTCCACCTCGAAAACACCCCAAACTTAAAGGAGATTAGAGGATTAGCCCAATAGGACACCCTGAGACCCTCTCCAAACCTAACTTGTCAAATTCCATAATGTATTTGAGCATTTTTCTGGGGTTAAGGGGGTTTGATGCACATGTTTGGGTAATTTAATTCTTGGATGTGATTTACATGCTATGATCCTTTTGAATTATGAGCCCCTGGAGTGCATACTTGTTGTTTCTATAGGACCTTTCTTGATGGACATGTACACATGAGGGAATGATTAGCTTGAACCTTCACGGGGTATCAAATCCCATAGATGGATGTTGAAACCCCAACCAGTGGTAAGACGATATTGAAGGCTTGCACCAAATGAAAGAAAAATGTTCCCTTTGGAGGCACTGTGGAAGACCTATACCTAAGGTCTCATGCTCCTCCCACCTAAAAATTGGCCTTGGGAGGCCTTGGATGTCACCTCTGCATCCCTAGACATCACCCATCAACTAGGGTTGTAACCTTGGAGGAATTCATGAGGCTTTTGGCATGTGTGGGAAAAGTTTAGGCCTTTGGAGGCCCAACGTTTCATCTCCTTTGCCCAATGTCCCACACTTGAGGCCCAAGGTCACCCAAGGAGGGTATGGCACCACCTTTGGAGGCCTATTTAGATGCAAATTGAATTTATTTTGGTAAAAATGTAATTTTTGAGTAAACTGGCTAGGTATCCCTGATATTTTGACCTACAATAATTAAAGGTCATAATTTTGGTATAAATAGACATAAAGTGACATTCATTTTTATCATAACTCATCACACACAAGTGGTGGTCTCAATTTTTCTCCCTCTCTAAGTGTTATTGGCTGAAATAACTAGTGCACACCTCTTGGGAGAGCTTTATGGTGATGTATTTTGTCATTTTTCATGGTGAAATGGTCTTCAACTAGTGTTTGAGTTGATTATTCTTGGTGAAGTAAGTGGAAAATATGCATTTTATTCATGCTATGGATGTTTCTGGTAAGATTTACTTGTTTCATGTCTAAGATTATGAAATTGCTTGTTTAAACCCTAGGGGAGAAACAACAAAAGCTTCTTTCTCTCTATAACTATTTTACTAGCTTGATATGGCCAATTATAGATTTTCTTGGGAGTGATTATTAGAGCCCTAAAGTTCTATATCTCTAGTAATCTCATTCTTGTCACCAATTAAATTGTCTTTCAAAAAATCTAAGGAATGAAGGTAGGCTAGGGCCTAGAAGTTCCTACTCTCTAAAAACCCTCACTTTAAAGGGAAAATGCT
>JASDQU011401898.1:63407-90599 GCA_032191745.1 Picea mariana
TAAAACCATATACCAGGGTCCCATGGATAATTGTGGACCATAATGCTGAAGAAGACTGAAGAACCAAGGTTCCATGTAGAAAGGAAATCCACCATGCTGAAATAGTCTAACCACCATTGTAAGCCTGGGTCCCATATCCAAGTGCTCATGTGAACTCCTCTTGGAAGATTTTGGAACCCAATAACGAACTCCAAATGATGCTCCAAAGACTAACACCTATCATGTAGATCCAAATAAGAAGATCCATCCACATAGTGGAAAATGGTTGTAGCAGAATCTGGAAGGAATAATACCACTGTAGAATATGCAGACTGAATGCTGGTAATTAGCTCCTGATGTGGGACATTGATGTTCTCTACAGAAGGTGGAGTAGAGTCATCAAATAAAATATAGAAGTGATTGTCATTCCATAAATGGCAACTATCCATATACCAATCATCACAATATACCTCAAAATCATACCAAGCATATATTTCTTGATTATATTCATCCCTAAGGCCCTCCATAAGAAATCTCTCCTGCATGTTATTCAATGAATCTTGAATACTACGAAAACTATCATTGAGACCGTCTGTGAGGCTCTCTGTGAGGCCATGTACAAATGCATTCAATCTGTCATCCAATGTGTGAAACAATTTGGCTTTGAATGATTCAAGAATTTCTTTCAGGTTTTGAGAAGAAATAGCCATCTGAGCATCCTATGAACTCACCAATAATTTACGGTAGAAAATCACGGCTTTTTCTGGAAAAACCCTAAAAACCTGTTGAAGTTAAAATGCTCATAACTTCACTTCCCGGACTCCGTTTCAGCTGATTTTTTTTTTTGAAATTGGGTGAAATTGTGAGAGGAACTTAGATCTGTAATTTGTTTGAGAAAAATCGGCCTCCAACTGCTACAAAAATAAAAACAAATCGCGCTGTCGTTCGCGGAAAAAACCCTGAAAAATTGCAGATTTTAAAACTTCAATATCTTGACCTTCCGGACTCCGTTTCAGACGATTTTTTTTTTCAACTTGGGTGTTTTTCTGAGAGGAAATCAGATCTACAACTTGTTTCTGCAATTTTTTCACAAAAATATACCGAAAAGTTCTAGAATGTCGCGGCCCTCTTTTTTCTTATCTGAAAAAAAAAATCTGCAAAAATAAAAAATATTTGCCCACAATGTTTGCCCAAGGAAAGTGCTCTGATACCACTTGTTAAGAACCAAATACCTGAATAAAAAAATATCACAATAGATCCAAATATCTCTGAATACAATCACCACACAAGATATATGAAACCATATAGAAAACCACAACTTTATTATAGAAACCCTTGAGGTAGGGCAATACCGTACAATGGATCCTATTATGGAAGGGATCCTCTCCTGTTCACTTGCCTCTTCAAGGGGGAATCCTCCTATTGAGCTACTACTCCAAATACAATACTTCTCTTCATGTCTCATTACATTGTTTGAATCCCTTTATATAGTGCTACCATCACCTAAGAACATTCTAGAGGAGGAATCTTCTAGAAGTAGAACCTTCTAAGAAATCCTCTTACATTTATTATATCTAATTACCCATTTATTATATCTAACTACCATCGTGGACCTAGTCCACCTTACATTGAATGACCTCCACTATTATCACTATGGGCCCTCTGGGCCCCCCACTACCTCTCTAGCTACCTTACATAATTCCTCATGGTTAGAGAGTTATGGCCATGAGAAGTTGGAGACCTCAGGTTTGGGTAATGGACCCAAGTTTGTTTGATGGATAATGGTATGAGTTATGATATATTTTCAGATAATACTATTCTATATGGACAATACATGTCATTCCATTTCTGGTGGTATGTATAATGTCACATAACTCCTCACGGTTTGAGAGTTATGGTCTTACCAAGTTGGAGGACCTTCATATGTGATCTAGAAGCCCCAAAAGGTCAAAGTAGTCAAAGTGGTTTAAGAGATTTTAAAAGGTAAATAATAAAGTGAAGTGATGAGTGTATTATAATTCAAAGTGAATACAGAATAAATTATTTCAATAATAAATTTAATGGATAAATTAGAAGTGGACCCAACCCTAAAATAAGGAAAGTGGGCCAAGTGACCTAGAAGATGTTTTTAAGGAAGCTACTTGGAGAGTATAAATAAGAGGAAAGGCTCTCTCATTTGAATCAAACTTGAGCATATTGAATATATATATGTGTCTAAGGTAACCAAAGATATCTAAACCAGAATTCTAAGTGAAGGTGAAGAAAAGAAGGCCGAAATGCAAGGAAGGATAAATTCTTTTGATGGTGCTTTCTAAGGTATGTTATTTACAGGCCATCTCACCATTTTCACTATAATTTTTTTTATATAATGATTCCGACTGTGAAATTGCTATGAAAGTGAGAAAACATATCCAAGTATCTTTTCAAAAAAATTAAGCTTGTGGGTCGTTGTATTTTGGGAGTTACACTCCGTGGAAAATAGGGTTTGTGGCCAGTCTTGAAACTAGTCAAAATCAGGTTTTTCGGGTAAAAACGTCATAACTTCTTCATAACAGATCCAAATTCAGTGGGACAAAACGTGTTGGTTAGGGTACAATATTTAGTATGTTTTGTAACAGTTTTAGATCATTTCATCAAATATTTTGTGCAGGGCATGTTCTACAATGTCGCTCTCTAGAATAAGCCATAATTCAACAAGGTATGCCATTTTTGCTATAACTCCTTTTCTGAGAGGTTTCAAGTAGTGAAACTTAGAGGAATTGCATAAAAAACACTGAAGAACATTGTGTATCAGTTTTAGATATTTATACATTACAGGTTCAAAGTTATGATTACTTCAAGTTATGGTTGTTGACTAATCCAAAACTAGGCATGTGAGACTAAAGAAAAGTTTGATGAAAATGTTAGTCTCTTGTTTTTAAAGTTAAGAAAGATTTGCAGGAATGTAATCATATGCACCAGGTATATTATAGAGCTACAAATTAGATTTGGATGATGAAATTGATGAGGGCTTTTGGTTGTGGTACATGTTGAGTACATGGTTGAGACAAGTAGTTGATGAGTTGGTGCACATACATGAGGTGTATAGTTGATGATGTTGGCACATATTGATGAGTCATAGTTGATGAGTAGTTGAAACATGATTTGTGCATACTTGGTACATGGTTGGATGCACTTGTTTATGGTATAGGTTGATTACAGGTTGGTGCATGGTTGATGCACTTGTTTATGGTACAGGTTGATTACAGGTTGAGGTACAGGTTGATGCATGGTTCAAGTTTATTGGTACAGTTTTACAATGGTATATTTCATAGTGATAGTGTGACAACGGTTCCATCATTCTACTTCTACTTCAGGTTGGTAGGACGGGGCAAGGACAGATGGTTGTAGCCACCTTCCGGTTGTAGCCGGAGAACACTGGGGATTGTAGCCTCCTTCTGGTTGTAGCCAGAGAATTGGGGAGTTGGAGCTTCCCTCGGGTTGTAGCCTGAGAAACTAGGGGGTTGGAGCCTCCTTCTAGTTGCAGTTGGAAAAAAAAGGAAGTTGGTGCTTCCAATGAATGTAATTCTTCAAGACATATAAGAAAAAACATTCCGTGGTTTTCTCCCGATTTGGGTTTCCACATAAAACACTGGTGTACTGTGTATGTGTGTGATTGTATATTTCTTACTGCTCATTATTGGACAATAATTCTACATTGATATAACATTTGAAGAAAAATGATTATAATTACGCTATTACTGATTCACCCCCCCTCTCAGTAATCCAACATTATTGACTCTATAAGCCCCTAAAAGGAACTGCTTTCTATACTCTTGTGGATGAATGAGACCAAATTTTTTTTCAAAAGATCTTCTTGAAACTTTCACTAACACTAACAACCATATTACTGCTACTATAATTGTTGTTACAACCCTTATTTAGCAGCCTTGATCAACATACTAACCTCCACTTGTTCTTGAGGCACTTTTCCCTACTCGTCCAACTCAGGAAGTACCAAAGCAGTAAGAGGATATAACTATTGAAGACTTTCACTTCAATGTGGATATTGGAAGTGTGCTCAATAAGATAAATGTTCCCATTACACTTTAAGAAATATGTAGATTACCACAAATAAAAAATGAGGTAATGACGTTTTTCAATCTTGATGAAGAAGCAAATGACCCTTCCAACCACATTAGTAGCCAAAACCTCATTGGGATATCAAATGGGATCCCGCCTTTCTATGTTTCCTTGGTTATGAATGGATTCTGGATAAACAATTGCATGACTGATTCAAGAGTGTCTACCACAGTAATGCCTATTGGTGTATTCCAATAACTTGGGTTGGGAATCTCACGATCTTATGGAAACGTTTGTGGGATGGATTCAAAAGTAGTCAAAGTATCTAGTGTATCAAAGGATGTAGACACATACCTATACCATCTTCCCAAAATAATATTTCCTACAAATATTGTTGTAATTGATGCCCCCCCTGCTCGGGGAATTCTTTTGTCAAGAGATTGGTCCAATGAGATGGGAAGTTATATGAATATGGACTTTTCACATGCCTTTGTACCAATGGGAGATGGCACATATGAGGTCTTGTATAGTCAATTTGAATCGAAACACCGTGTATGTTTGCTCAATGGAACAAACACCGCAAGTGATGATGAATTTTATAGAATATCCAATGATCCTCCATATGATGCCTCAAAGCTTCCTTTTGCAAACAAAGAAGCATTTGAAGTTTTATCCCCAAAAATGAACAAGTATGATAAAGGATTGGTTAGACATTATGATAAAGATGTGGGTGAGGTAAATATATTATAGAATGATGAAAAAACACAATAGACAAACAAGCAACAAATTATCAAAAGCATCCAAGAAGTTGCCCCTCCCCCAGAGCTTTACATTGAAGATGATCCATACATTGAATATGGAGAGGGAATCTTAGTTTTATTATGGGACAAGAAAAGAGGGCAACCCAACTATGATCTCAAAGATGAATTTTTATGGGTTGGCCCCTTCATTGTTAAAAACAAAGAAAACAATCTTTATAACGTGTCCACCATGATGGGAAGGAAGGTTCCTATTGATTATGAGGCATCTCGTCTCCACCCATATATAGATGGCACTTAGGGTTTCAAACCTTAGGTTTGTTAGTTAGGTCATATGTACTATAATGCATCTACATGCTAGAATAAATGCATTGCATCTTCCTTACATCAATCTGCATTATGCATCTTTTTATTTCCAATCATATTCTATGAGTGTCTTTCATTTTGAATGCATGCATATATATATATATATATATAAAGTGTGAAATTTTTTTCTTCTCAGTTGCCTAGATAGTTTTGTAATCTAATGATACCTTCTTTTGTCTTGGTCAGGTGTCCTAGAGATTTGAGGTTCTCATGCACTCATCAAGTGAGAATATGTCCCCAAGTTGGAGCCTGATGTCATCCCCCCCCCAAAGAATAACTATTCCACAAAGAACACCTAAATTGATGCAGGAGAATCCCTCCACGTCATCAAGCGCCAACACACCCAGCACACGTCCAATGGAGAGGAGAGGTGCAACCCTCTCACTTTCAAATTTCAAATTTGAATTTAATGTATTAAATGTTTGTAAGGCTGGTAGAGACGAAACCATGCCTTCGAGCATGCTGTAGTTGGTGTCGCCTTAATGGCTGACAGGTTTATGGGGATCTAGATCCAATTCGGATTAGATGGCCCATTCAATGTAATTCATTGTAATTAATGAGAGTTGGTGAGGATGGAGGGAAGCGCTCGAGGAGCCCCCTTTTGTAAAACAAAACATCCTTTGTATCTATAGGCATTAGTCGGTAGAGAAGGCATATAAGTAGAGAATGCATAGGGAGAGAGAGAGATCCGAGACTATGTTACAGTCCGAGCTCGAACACATTGTAATCAAACTTTGAAGCTAATACAAAGCAATTTTTCCTACATATATGCGTTTCTATGTGTTTATATGTCTTTCATGAATGTCATCTGTGTGTGTTATGATACGTTGTAGATGTATGAGTAGATTTTCATTTGCAGGGATAGACATAATTTACTGTCTCTGAGTTCTTTGATTTCAGGTTTGCATTCTTTGAGGCTTCATGCAAGAGGTTGCATGAAAAAATACTGTGGGTTCTGCAAGCTAGTGCAAGGAGTGCACTTCTAAATTCTGTGAGGTTCAGACAGAGATGTACCAGAAGGACGCACCAGCTGGAGTCACTGACTAAGGGAGAAACCTCAAGGTTGTTGAACACCTTGGAGGTCAAACTGTGCAGAGGAGGGCATAGAGGGAAGACAGAATGTCTGAAGTTCTGTGAATCTCTACCAAGAGGGCATTGAGCAAGTGCATAGAGTGCACAGAAGAATTCTATTTTGAGTTCAGAGAGAAAAAAAAATCACTGAGAATTCTGTGGAAGCTCTTCTAGGAGGGAATTGAGCAATTGCATAGAGTGCACAGAAGGACTCTTTTTGAGTTCTGTTGGGAAGAGAAGTGTCAAGGAGAGACACTCACAGAGTTACTAAATACTCTGTTAAGATCAGCAAGGAGGGTTTGAGCAGAAGGTCATCAGGAGGACACCAGATTTTCCTTTGAGGACACAGAAGGGTGAGTCCCCTAGAGGCTCAGGTAAACAAAGCTCAGGAAGGATAGTCCCTTAGTGCACCGAGTAAAAATAGAGTGAGAAGAAGGTCGAGAAACCCTTTTAGGTTTCACAATCAACAAAGCTTAGAAGGGATAACGTTCCTAGAATGCAGGCGATATCAAAAGGAATTGAGCTCGCAGAGGGAGCAAAGGTCGAGGCCTTTGAAAACTTGAAAGTCTTCCAAGTCTGGAAGGAGGTGAGAAAGCTCGGGAGGGAGCTACAACAGTTGTTGGATCAGTGATAGAAGGTTGGATCTGGACCATTGAAGTTACATCCAGACAATAGAAGGAGGGTGCCAATTCATTGCCCAGAAGTCCTTGAGAAACAGAGGAGGATGGTCAGAATTCTCTGTGGAGAACTCACAAAATCGCGAGGACCGTAGGATCAAAGGAAGCTGCAAGGTGGTTAAAGGTGGATGAACCCATCACCTTAGGATCTGGGATCAACATGAACCATTGATCGTTCTTTGCATAAGCCATTGGATCATTTCGTGAAGTTGGGAATCGTGAGTTTGGAGTGCATGCCAAATCCTTGGTTGCTCCAAGTCCCGAATCGCGAAAGAGATTAACAAGGGTAGAATCAGATGGTGGAGCACTTCCAGGAAGAAGTGTCAAAATCCCGTGGACTGTTGGATCTCGCAAATCTGTGAGAAGGTTAAAGTTGAGTGTCTTTTAGCATTCAAGAGCTCAGGAGGAGTAGCAACCGTTGGATGAGAAGCAACAGGAGCCGTTGATCCCCCTTTGGAGTGGAATTTCGACATTTCGACATTTCGGGGTTCGACATTTCGGCAATTCCGATGACAAGGAGCTGGGGCACTTTGCGTTGAAAACCCTAAAGTCACAAAATGCGACATGTCTTTGGAGTAGGGTTGTGTTCACAGAGGAAGCAGTCACATGGACTGAGATTTGGTTAGCGACTAATCGTTGTTGAGCCCATTTTGGCATTTTGGCATTTTGGGGTTCGGGAAGTAGAGGAGGTTGTGATTTTGGAATCGAGAGTTTCAAACTCTGGGTTTGTGAAATCTTGAAAGATCCAAAGCCGTCAGATCAAGGAAGATCTCAGCTGTAAATCACGTGGGAGGTGAGACTTCAGGAATTCGAAAATCATAGTTTCGAAAGGTAAGGGAACTCTCTGCCATGGATTTTTGCGAGTTACGAAATCCCGAAGAGAGAAAGGAAAAATTCTCGAAAGGTTGAGGGACAATAACCATTGGGCCCCAATCGGGTTTCGGGGTTTCGGGACTCAAGAGGTAGAGTTGCATGGTCAACACAACTCCTGAAATCACGAAGAGACAAACACCGAAAGGAGGGTCCCAAGTATCAGTTAGAGGATACATGTGGCGGAAGTCAAAGAAGTGGTCAAGGTTTGGCAAAAATCCTGAATGGCCGTCGATCTCGCCAAAGGAGAAATTTCAGAATTTGGGTAATCATAAGGGAAGAGGAATGATTGTTGGTTGTTCGCTCAAGTCCCGAAAAGCTGAAATTAGTGGGCAACAAGTGGCGTGTGTTCGGCGCATTGAAGGAGTCAACCTTCGTTGAAATTTTGGGTTTCGGAGGTTAAAGAGTCAAGGAACTTACGTCAGGATTCATGAAGTCGCGAAATCCGAAATTCCTTTTCGGTAAAAGTCTCGATCATATTTGTTGATCAGGTGTGTAGAGTTAGCACCCTGTTTTTTATCACACAGGTATAACTCATAAGGACCTGTAGATACACCCTTATGTGTGTGAGATATTCCTTGTGGGGAAAATTGAAGAGTCAATCTGACTCAGGGAAAGGCTTAGAATGATCCTCAGACCGGGAGGTCGCACAGAACCTGTTGAGGCAGGGGGTGTTGTGTCATTTTTGGTATCAAAGAAAGATTTTGCCCATATATTTCAGGCAAAATAGGAAGACAGAGTGTTGAATCTTTGTGATGATTGTTGCAAGGTGCGCAACAATCAATAGATAGTTAGGAGGACTGTAGGAAAGGCTGGAAGCACTCACGGTTGTAGAGTGAAAACAACAAGTTTGCTAGGAGGGCAGACAGGAACAGGAAGATGGCTACTGAAGGCCATGGACGCAGTGGAAAGAAGAACCACTAGCAATAGAGAAAAGATGAAATGGATAAAGAAATCATTGAGATAAGGGTGAGGATGGAAGAGATTGCACTACGGGTGCAGCAGAATGCAAAGACACATTGGGTGTATGAATGGCCTTTGAGGAGGAAATCAAAGTGGCCAGTCAAGAAATTGTTGGCCAAAGGAAAGTGAAGGCTACTAATAGGATGGCTGAGGCATGTTGAACGCCTCAGAGGTGAACAGGAAATGGTTCACATCTGTGAGCCAGAAGCTAGGAGAAATATCAGTAATGATGAGGAGGAAAGATCATTGGAAGATCTCGTGAACTGCCAGGAAGGTAGTGAAGAAATTTCAGGTTGCAATAAGAAGAGGTCATGGGATGATCTCAAGGAATGCCATGAGTGCAGAATAAAAAATTCAGGTTTCCAGGAAGGAAATGAGATGGGATCACTGGAGGATCTCAAATACTGCCAGGTGAGCAACGTAGAAATCCCAAATTGCCAAGTGGGCAAGGGAGAGCAGATGAGACTGTCTAAAAGTCTCATGGACTTAGGGATGAGTTCGGGTTAGCAAGAGGAGATAATAGAGAAGGATCAGACACACTTTCTGATCATTAGAGGAATTGAGATATTCCTACCACTTAGCCCAGTTGAGGCCAAAGCTTGTGTTGTAGAGGCAGCAATAGTGGAAGGACAACCAGCTGTGACTGTCAAAGACATGGATCAGATGTGAGAAGTTGCCCAAGGAGAAGAAGAGGAGCACACAGTTAACATGCTCACTCCTTGGGAGAAGGAGCTAGAAATGTTGGAGGATTGGTTGAACCATCCAGAACTAGTAGACGGCTGCAACCTCAAGGTTGTTGAACACCTTGGAGGTCGAACTGTGCAAAGGAGGGAATAGAGGGAAGACAGAACGTCTGAAGTTCTATGAATCTTTGCGAAGAGGGAATTGAGAAAGTGCATAGAGTGCACAAAAGAATTCTATTTTGAGTTCAGAGAGAAAATAGAATCACTGAAGATTATGTGGAAGCTCTTCCAGGAGGGCATTGAGCAGTTGCATAGAGTGCACAGAAGGACTCTTTTCAATTTCTGTTGGGAAGAGAAGTGTCAAGGAGAGACACTCACAGAGTTACTAAATACTCTGTTAAGCTCAGTAAGGAGGGCTTGAGCAGAAGGTCGTCAGGAGGACACCAGATTTTCCTTTGAGGACACACAAGGGTGAGTCCCCTAGAGGCTCGGGTAAATAAAGCTCAGGAAGGATAGTGCCTTAGTGCATCGAGTAAAAAAAGAGTGAGAAGAAGGTCGAGAAACCCTTTGAGGTTTCACAGTAAAAAAATCTTAGGAGGGATAGCGTTCCTAGAAAGCAGGTGATATCCAAAGGAATTGAGCTCGCAGAGGGAGCAAAGGTCGAGGCCTTTGAAAACTTGAAAGTCTTCCAAGTCCAGAAGGAGGTGAGAAATCTCAGGAGGGAGATACAACAACTGTTGGATCAGCGATAGAAGGTTAGATCTGGATCGTCGAAGTTACGTCCAGACAACAGAAGGAGGGTGCCAAGTCATTGGCTAGAAGTCCTTGAGAAGCAGAGGTGGACGGTCATAATTCTCTGTGTAAAACTCATAAAATCGTGAGGACCGTAGGATCAAAGGAAGCTGCAAGGTGGTTAGAGGTGGATGAACCCATCACCTTAGGATCTAGGATCAACGTGAACCGTTGATTGTGCTTTGCGTAAGTTGTTGGATCATTTCATGAATTTGGGAATCGTGAGTTTGGAGTGCATGCCAAATCCTTGGTTGCTCCAAGTCCAGAATCGTGAAAGAGATTAACAAGGGTAGAATCAGACGGTGGAGTGCTTCCAGGAAGAAGTGCCGAAATCCCGTGGACCGTTGGATCTCGCAGATCTATGAGAAGGTTAAGGCTGAGTGTCTTTTAGAGTTTAGGAGCTCAGGAGGAGTAGCGATCATTGGATGAGAAGCAACAGAAGCTGTTGATCCCCCTTTGGAGTGGAATTTCAGCATTTCAGCATTTTAGGGTTTGACATTTCGACAATTTTGATGACAAGGAGCCGAGGCACTTTGCGTTGAAAACCCCAAAGTCACGAAACATGACATGTCTTTGGAATAGGGCTGTGGTCATAGAGGAAGTAGTCACATAGACCGAGATTTGTTCTAGGACTAATCGTTGTTGAGCCCATTTCGACATTTTGGCATTTCAGGGTTCGGGAAGTAGAGGAGGCTGTGATTTTGGAATTGAGAGTTTCAAACTCCTGGTTCGCGAAATCCTGAAAGATCCAGAGCCATTGGATTGAGGAAGATCTCAGTCGTAGATCACGTGGGAGGTGAGACTTTGGGAATTCGAGAATCGAAGTTTCGAAAGGTAAGGAAACTCTCTGTCGTGGATTTTTCGTGAGTCGTGAAATCCTGCAGAGCGAAAGGAAAAATTCCCAAAAGGTTGAAAGACAATTGTCGTTGGGCCCCAATCAGGTTTCGGGACTCAAGAGGTAGAGTTGCATGGTCAACACAACTCCCGAAATCACAAAGAGAGAAACGTCGAAAGGAGGGTCCCAAGTATCAGTCAGAGGATACGTGCGGTGGAAGTCAAAGGAGTGGTCAAGGTTCGACGAAAATCCTAAGAGGTCGTCGATCTCACCAAAGGAGAAATTTTGAAATTCGGGGAATCATAAGGGAAGAGGAACGATTGTTGGTTTTTCGCTCAAGTCCCAAAAATCCGAAATTAGTGGGCAACAAGTGGCGTGTGTTCGGTGCATTGAAGGAGTCAACCTTCATTGACATTTTGGGTTTTGGAGGTTGAAGAGTCAAGAAACTTACGTTAGGATTCGCGAAGTCGCGAAATCCGAAATTCCTTTTCAGTAAAAGTTCCGATCATATTTGTTGATCAGGTGTGTAGAGTTAGCACCCTGTGTTTGATCACGCAGGCATAACTCATAAAGACCTGTGGATACACCCTTGTGTGTGTGAGATATTCCCTATGGGGAAAATCAAAGAGTAAATCTGACTTAGGGAAAGGTTTAGAATGATCCTAAGACCAGGAGGTCGTGTAGAACCTATTGAGGCAGGGGGTGCTGCGTCATAAAGGCGCCCAAGAAGAAAACATAGAAAGTCGAAAGATGTGCATGTACTAGCAAATATGAATTCCAGATCCTCTTTCTAAGCTTGAGCATCTCTCAGTGCCGTAAACAACATATGATACCCATGGCATTTGGAAAGGCCTATCATACATCCTTGAGAAGCATGCTGCAAGTTGGTAAGTCCGTCATCATGGTGAGTATCAATTTAATATCAAAGGCATTTAAGCTTGTTCCAGAGAGTCCCTTCTAACTACTAGTCATTATCTCGTTGGTTATACCTCTTCCTCTGTCATAACTTGACTTGTTATCTTAGTTCCTTGGGAGATTGGGTTACTCTTGGGGGAAATGGAGAAATACTAGGATTTTTTTTGAATCTATCATTGTACCATTCCTGATCATACTTACCAATTTTCATCTCTTTAGTCCATGTCATATCTATTTCTTTAGGTTATATAAACTGACCCAAGAAGGGATCGTTCCTCATTCTATGGGAAGAAGGAGCTTTTAGGCTTAGAGGGAGACTAGCAAAAGTTTTCCTTGATTACCTTCTCAGAGGCTCACCTAGTCCTGTAGAACTTGTGGATACATCACCAAGGTGTTACATAGTCTCTGTGGTGTTTGAAGCATTTAAGCATGTTTTTTTCAACACGAAAGGACAAAAAGAAAAATAAAATGAATTATCCAAAGAAAGAAAATTAAAAAATAAAAATACCATCAATGGAATATCACCAGAGTGCTACATATTCTTTGGGTTATCTCCCATGAGTAGACATGGTAAAAGGAAAATAAAGGGCTTGGAAGGTATCACCTCGCAAATAACAAGAACCAAGTGTGTGGTCTACCCTCATCAAAGGTACCCATGAATGAGATAATATGGTCCCTTTTATGTTAGTCACCTAAACTTGAAGTCTAACCCCATGACAATCTCATAATCATTACATGACAATGAAGAGATAATATTTGGGAAATATTATTAATACGACACCCATGAATGAGCTACTACGATCCCTTGTATGTTAGTCACCTAACCTTGAAGTCTAACCCCATGACCATCTCATAATCATTACATGACAATGAAGAGACAATCTTTGGGAAATATTATTAATACTTAGGTGTTAGTCTGATCTCTTTGGGTCTCAGATAGCATTTTATACCTTGGCTTAGTAAGTTGTATAACCTTCTTGAGCTTATGATGAAATATAAATATGGGGCTTAATGGTCTAGTTTAGATGACTTTTATATTATGTTTATTATCTTATCATGCCGACATGACTTGTTTCCTTGTAGACACACATGCCATTCAGATGTTCCAGGAGTTCTTAAAGGTGTTATTATTATTCTAGTTGTTTCCAAGCATAACTAGGGTTAGCTAACCATCAGCTTGTTGACACATTTTCATTTGATGGATGCCCGAGATGTTTCACACGTTATGATAAAGAGGTGGGTGAGGTAAATATCTTATAGAATGATGAACACACACAATAGAAAAACAAGAAACAAATTATCAAAAGCATCCAGGAAGCTACCCCTCCCCTGGAGATTTACATTGAATATGATCCATACATTGAATATGGAGAGGGAATCTTAGTTTTATTATGGGACAAGAAAAGAGGACAACCCAACTATGATCTCAAGGATGAATTTTTATGGGTTGGCACCTTCATTGTTAAAAACAAAGAAAACAATCTTTATAATGTGTCCACCATGATGGGAAGGAAGGTGCCTATTGGTTATGAGGCATCCTATCTCTGCCCATATATAGATGGCACTTAGGGCTTCGACCCTTAGGTTTGTTAGTTAGGTCATATGTACTATAATGCATCTGCATGCTAGAATAAATGCATTGCATATTCCTTCCATCATTCTGCATTATGCATCTTTTTATTTCCAATCATATTCTATGAGTGTCTTGCATTTTGCACGCATATATATATATAAAGTGTGATTTTTTTTTCTTCTCAGTTGCCTAGATAGTTTTGTAATCTAATGATACCTTCTTTTGTCCCAGTCAAGTGTCCTAGAGATCTAAGGTTCTCATGCACTCATCAAGTGAGAACATGTACCCAAGTTGGAGCCTAATATTATCCCCCACCAGAGAATAACTATTCTAGAAAGAACATCTAAAGGTGCTCAAGAAGAAAACATAGAAAGTCGAATGATGTGCATGTACTTGCAAATATGAACTCCAGATCCTCTTTCTAAGCGTGAGCATACTTAATGGAATCAACAACATATGATACCCATGGAATTCGGACAGGCATGTCAAACATCCTTGAGAATCATGTTGCAATTTGGTAAGTCCATCATCATGGTGAGTATCAATTTAATATCTATAGCATGTAAGCTTGTTCTAGAGAGTCCCTTATAACTACTAGTCGTTAGCGCGTTGGTTATGCCTCTTCCTATGTCATAACTTGACTTGTTATCTTAGGTCCTTGGGAGATTGGGTTACTCTTGGGGAAAATGGATCACTATTGGAATTGTTTTTGAATCTGTCATCATACCATTCCTAATCATACTTACCACTTTCCATTTCGTTAGTCCCTATCATATTGATTTCTTTAGGTTATATAAACTGACCCAAGAAGGGATCATTCCTCATTCTATGGAAGAATGGGATTTTAGGCTAAGAAGGAGACTAGCAAAATCCTGCCTTGATTGCCTTCTCAGAGGCTCGCCTAGTCCTGTAGCACTTGCGGATACATCACTAGAGTGTTACATAGTCTCTGTGGTGTTTGAAGCATTTAAGGATGTGTTTTTCAACACGAAAGGACAAAAAGAAAAATAAAATGAATTATCCAAAGAAAGAAAATAAAAAAATCAAAAGACCATCAATCATAGGAATATCGCCAGAGTGTTACATATTCTTTGGTTTATCTCCCATGACTAGACGTGGTAAAAGGAAAATAAAGGGCTTGGAAGGTATCACCTCACAAATAACAAGAACCAAGTGTGTGGTATACCCTCATCAAAGGAACCCATGAATGAGATACTACGATCCCTTGTATGTCAGTCACCTAACCTTGAAGTCTAACCCCATGACCATCTCATAATCATTACATGACAGTGAAGAGACAATATTTGGAAAATATTATTAATACTTAGGTGTTAGTCTGATCTCTTTGGGTCTTTGATAGCATTTTATTCCTTGGCTTAGTAAGTTGTATAACCTTCTTGAGTTTGTGACGAAATATAAATATGGGGCTTAATGGTCTAGTTTAGATGACTTTTATACTATGTTTATTATCTTATCATGCTGACGTGACTTGTTTCCTTGTAGACACACATGCCATTCAGATGTTCCAGGATTTCTTAAAGGTGTTATTATTATTCTAGTTGTTTCCAAGCATAACTAGGGTTAGCTAACCATCAACTAGTTGACACATTTTCATTTGATGGATGCCCGAGATATTTCACAGGCCACATCATCACCATTTTTTAATG
Organism: Picea mariana; assembly: GCA_032191745.1. Taxonomy (NCBI): domain Eukaryota; kingdom Viridiplantae; phylum Streptophyta; class Pinopsida; order Pinales; family Pinaceae; genus Picea; species Picea mariana. Next base: position 78,619 of record JASDQU011401898.1, read on the forward strand.
ACTCGACCTAGTTCTCAGCTTAGTCAAAATAATTTTAAGGAAAAACGTTGCATACCCTAAAGTGACACCACCCTTGACATCACCCATGTTTGGCCAATTCCTGCAGATCATTGGATGATTTTGGGATGGAAAAAGTTGAGTGATGATTTATTCAAGCATATTTATGATATACAAGCCACTTAGAAGTCATCTGGAAGGAATTTAATGCCACTTGTCATCTCCTAGTGGATTATTCTGCACATCATCAAGTTCGATTTGGCCTTGGGACTTATTTTTCCACTAGAAGGAGGTTTGATGCACTTAATTGAGGAAGAAAATTAATTATTTGACTACTCAATAACCTTGGGAGGGTTACTGCACATCACCAAATGAATATTTTCCTAGGTCGTGGGACTTGGGGAGGATAATCCCTAGCTTCATGGAGGATTTCAATGGATCGATGGACTTTTTGCTTGGTTAGAGGATGATTGCATGCTTCAAGGAGAAATCGTTGGGCCTTTTTCTTTGGTCAAATATGATTTATGGAAATTTATTTTCCATATTTTAAATTTATTACGAAAAAAAATCCCCTTTACCCAAATTGCATGGTCAAAGATTCAAATCATTTTTAAAAAGGGGATAAATTAGTAAATTAATTATTATATGATTTTTTGAATTGGGATATTTATTGTGGATAATCCATACGAGGATTGAATATTTTTAAAAAGGATTTTATTTTTATTTTTTTGGGAATCTCTAGAAGAGATTAATAAGTGGACAAAACTTGAATATTCTTAAGGAAAACCCTAAAGTTGGTTGATTTGTGGACAAATCCAAGTGGGTGGAGGATTATGAATCCAACACTTGAGATTTGATGAGAAAACGTTTTTTGTGTGGATGCTCCTCAATACCATGATGTTATTTTTTCCAATGGTGCGCTATTGATTTCCTCTTAGTGTCTTGATGTGATGCGTTTTTCTTCGAGGGTTTTGTGATGGATGCGTAGAGATACTTTTGTGGTGGATCTTTATTTAGAATGCTCATGCTATCTACTTCAAGTAAATTTTTGGTGAGATCTACTTTATATTGCTTCTAAGTGTTCATCGAATAATTTTGGATCTAAAGGAAATATTTTCAAGAGATATCTAATAAACTACACCTCTTGAGAGTTGTTTATTGAATATTTTCTTGGTAACTAGGGACTAGGTAAAACTAACAACCCTTTTGTAGGTTATATCCACTCTTTTGAAGACCTCCCGTGAGCTAGACGATTTTGCTTCTAACCCTCTTGTAGGATAATGACAAGGTAGAACCTTCAAGGGATATTTACTTCAACATCTTCTAGTTCTTCTCCAAGCCTCTTTTGACTCCATTACCCAAGAGAACAAGGCACTAATCTACATTGGAGAGAGCAAATACTTGCATTGGGAAATGTGAAAAAACACCCAATTGAAATTTTGACTTCACGGGTACACTCACACCCTTAAGGTGAGCCATATTGCCTTTGGGGCGATTTTTTGGGGGCCTCTAGCCTCCCCATTTTCTAAACCCTCTTTCATATTTTCTCCTCTCTTACTTTTGTAACCCTAGGTTACTAGAACTAGTTTTTTTCTAGCTAATTTTAGGAAAGTAACACATGGGTTTTGTAGGTCACGCTTAGATCTAACATTCTAGATAGTTATTTTTCATTTTGAGTGATCCAATTTTTGTAGGGGCATGGTTAAAAGATACAGCCATTAGGGATTTTTATGCAGAAAATTAACAGTTATGACAACTTGCATTTGAGTAAGTTTTAGGCCTTAGTTATAGCTAGTCTTTCTTTCTAACACTTGGGTAGTATTCTTAGGGTGTCTTAGCTAGTTTATAAAGATTTCTAGTGGATTTTGAAGTGGTTTTAAATCTGATTTCACTGCTGCAAATTCATATTTCAGATCTGGTCATACTTCTTAAAGTGCTCCAAAAACTCCTAAAATCATATTCCCTTTGTTGAAGAAATTGCTAAGTATTTGGGGGCTTTCCTCTTGAATGTTTTGGGTTTGCTTTGAGGTGATTGAATTCACATTTAGGATATGATATCTATGTTAAACTACTGCTGCAAATTACATTTCATATCTGGTGAAGTGTTAAAAAGTTCTCTAAAAATCTTTCAAAATCACCTTTTAGACATTGGGATTAAATTACATCTTTATCTCTAGTTTTTGACAAAGGAGACCTGATTTGATTGGCTAAATTTGAGAAGTTAAGAGTGCTGATTTATTGTCTCACATAACAGCCCATTAATCTAATGTATGTTTTAAGCAAGTATATGGTCTATTAATAAGTGACTTTTTGTGGAGAATTGTGAGATTAGAACTTGCTTGTTAAGGAAATTTTGTGGTATTTGAATGCACAAATATATCTCTTTGATTTGAAGTGCTTCATACTCATTGATATCATTGCTATATTGGATATCTCAACTTGGGAATAATTGAAAGTAACCTTTTGAATCATTATAATCACTTGTGTAACTCATTGGCATAAATGAAATAAGTGGTTTACATGTTAATCTTGTGATTTTACGCATTATTCAATTAAAATATTTGAGAATATTTTGATGGTTTTAGAAGAGACGTATTCAGGTGTCTATAAGTGTGGGAGTTGTTGTTACTCTGCCAACACTGCATCCCAGGATCTTGTAGTTCTCTCACGTACCTCGACGTATATTATAAGAATATGGTTGCTTCGTCGTACTTAGAGGTATATAGAGTGACTCATGTCGAACGGTTGCACATTAGACAACACTACTACCGACTGTGCTCCTATCTTGGAGACCACCTAGAATCCTTGAAACAACTGAGAAATCTTATTGACAGTCTCTATTGTTGTAGTGCTTTGAAAAAAACATTCGGGAAGATTTCCCTCTCATACCAAGGTGGCTCAATAAACCCTTAGATATATTTGAGGGCTACAACAACTAGACACTCTTGTGAGGATCCTTCTGCCTAATCCTGTCGGGTACACACATTCATTTGGCCAAATCTGACATTGCCTTAATATCAAAATTTTGATCACTTGGTATTTAAGACTACAACTTTCACATTAGTGATCAGTGGCAGGGTTAACTTATTGGTCCTGGATTTTATTTACACTTGGAATAATCGACTTTTTGTTGCAGGTGACTTAATTTTCACCCTTACCTTCACCCTTCCTCCATCCATTCATAGCCTTTGGAATTTTCTTGACCTTGTATCGTGACCTCCCAAGGCCTTCTTAGACTTTTCCATTGTCTTTCCCTAGGGACCTTTCCTAAGGTGACAATGGGTTTCATCCCGATATGTTGTCCATTGGTTAAGATTGCATAAGGCTCTAGTGCAACCTACAATTAGTGTGATAACAAGTCCATTCCCATTTTCAATGTGCAATACTTTTTCATTCTTAGATTTGGAGATGGCCTATTTTGGTAGCCAATGGAATCCAAGTCGAATTCAAATTCTAGTCTTCACTTATTCACTATTGAATGTGTCCAATGCTCATTCAACAAGGTGATCCCAACCATCAATTTTCCTTCACATAATGATTTACATTAAAAGGAAGTATGGATTGTCTTCTTTTGTTGAGATGAATTGCTTTGCAACATGGAAATAAAATTGATATTTTCGCATGCTTACATATCTCTTTGCCCGTGAAAAAATGTCAATTGAATGTCCTCATTTATGTGCAATCACATCATGGTACTTCTTTCGTCCAAAACACTTGACAATTCCTACACATGTATTGTAGTAGGTGACAATCATCAATAGGATATGGTAGTGGTTGTACATAACATTAAAATAGAAATAATGAATGCCAAATATAGTGATCCCCACTAATGTTGTAGCCACTGCTCCACTTTGGGCTCAGGAATGCATTAAAAAAATTCACCAAAGGAACCAAGCACATAGAACAACACTTAATTTGTTGGCTACCGTGGAGTTTCAAGGAACCCCCAATGTCATTTACCTCCATGCACCAATCTCCAACATATTTCCAAGAAGATAATATTCTATTGCAATATTGAAGGCAACAATTGGATCGAGGCTAATCTTGATGTTGGCATCAATTTTTTTTCCACTTCATTGTTAACATTGGCCTCCTATGCTATTGTAACACCCCAAAAAATCTTTGCTCCTTGCGATAGAAATGCAAAGATCTCTTCATCTTTGTAGTCTTTACTCTCCACACTCTTCTCTTCCATGTGTGGTTCCTTAGATGAATATTTGGATGAGGCCTCCAACACTTGAATTTCCAATGTCCATTCAACTTGTAGTGTTGGAAAAAGTTCTTGTTGTTGAGATTGTCATTCTCTCTGTATGCTTATGAATTTGCTGTTGTATTGGGGTAGTCTTCTTGCTATTCTTTCTTGGAAAACATTCGGGCGTGTGGCATGTGGCTTACCTCTCATAGAAATATGCCTTAAGATGGAATTTCTTCCCATAGAATGAACATGCCTCAAAATACCAACATTTGGGAGCTCTATGGCCTTTCTTTTTCCAACAATAACAAGAAAGGGTTGTTTTCCTTAATGCATACTTGTTGTTCATTTTCTTATTGTTTCGACTTATTGGATAACTATTTATTCTAAGTGTTGTTGCAGACTAAGTCTCTACATTTTCCTCATTTCCACCCCTCTAAAATCTTCCACAAGAAGGATGGAGTGGCAACGTTTTGACATCTTCATTCGTCGCTACTCTTTCCCTTGATGAGTAGGCCAAATTTACAACATTTTCTCCTTCACAAAAGTGATATTGGTGGTCATGGCCTTTTCCTCCATGCCATCAAAACCTAGGCCTTCATGCTTGACCCTCGGTGCAATGACAATGGGACTTATGATTCCTTGACTTATTTTGTTTAGTACTCGACCATTGTAGCCCATTTGTCTTAATAGATTAGAATTGATGCCTTAAGTATGCTTTTCAAAATCACCATAATTCTCTTGAAAAAGGTATATCGAAGGTGACAGTACCATGAATGTCTAAGTCATGGTGTTGGTTTCTATAGTAGCAATAGAAGGTTTCTTTGCTTCCTTGGTCTCATGGAAAACTACCTATAGCTTGGCCAATGCCTCCTTCTTTGCCAACTCTTGACACAATTGAGCCATCATCCAAGTGAAACTCTCCTCTTGCCAATTATCTAGTTGAATTACCTTCTCTCACAATTTCATAAGTTGAACTCTAATCTTGTACTGATCTCCCATAATAATGGTGAGGGATCCTGGGAATTTAAAAAAGAAATTCTTTAGCAACAACAACAATTTTGCATAAGTCTCTAGGTTATTTTCTAGCTTTGCTATCCTTTGCTCAAACATTTGTACCTTTTTCTTTCAAGTGCCAATTATCTTCTTGAATATGCACATTGATGGCCCTTGGGTCTCTCTCTCTCTCTCTCTCTCTCTCTCTCTCTTCATTGCTTTATTCATGTTGATTCAACATTCTCCTCAAAGCACTAGAAACTACTTCACGGTCAAGGATTCAACTTATTTGATACCAATATGATCTATCAATGAGGGATTTAAAGCTCACACATATCACCAACATAGATCCTTTGTGGAACTAAATTTCTCCTCTTCAATCTCTACTGAGGATTTGTTATAAGGCTTATGTTATCTATGTAATCTACACATGAAACAACCATCTTATAATGCAATAACAATCAAGGATCCAAGTTCAAGTTTCTTTGTCGTTAACCATCAACATGAATTTAAGAAATGGATATGCTTATTGGCTTCAAGTCCTTAGTCTACTTGTTATGAGAAAGAGAAGGACAAATCATCAACAATGGGAAAGTTAGTGCACTCTGTCTATTGCAAAATAGAATTATACTTTGGTGTGCTATATATCAATTAACAACATGCTATTGCTTAATTAAAATTCAATTCACCGCAATTTATATCCAACTGAGATTTGACATAGAACATTCAATCTATCATATGATGTCTTCTATTAATGGAATGTGTGTTGTCAAATGTTCCCAACACTCATATGCTCATCAAACAAATGGTTGAACAACAATGTTAATGGCTCTRTTTAATGGTAAACATCACATGGAKCATTCTCAATCATAATCACACTTCCTCATCAAACAAATGGTTGAACAACAATGTTGATGGCTTTATTTAATGGTAAACATCACATGGAGCATTCTCAATCATAGTCACACTTCCTCTAAAGTTTCTTGCCTAAAGACAAGGCAATGAGGTTATGGATATGCTCTTGCCAATTGATTGATTGTAATGGCCAAATACAGATCACCAAAACTGCCTTTGTATGCAATTTAATCCAGCAACCACTAATCATCAACACCCCCATCAATAAAGGGTTATCGTGCTCTAACAATAACAATGAATAAGATGGTCCAGCAATAATAAGTGACAACATTACCTAGCACTTAACATGTATAAATTTAAATGTCATTGCCCCAGGAATCATTACTCTTTTGTTTGCAAAGAAAGGAACATTCCAGCACTAACAATAGGAAGAATGTTTTATGGTCACTCATTTCAATCCAACACCACGCAAAATCTATCACCCCGATGAAAATAAAGATAGAGATGTCGTCGAAGCATCACCCTCCAGCATTAATACAAAACAAAAAATTATTTCCTTTTCCTTGTGACCATACTAGCTCAGCATGGACACCCATATGTAAATTCAAATTCCGGCCAGCAATTAAATGGAAATTGTTCCTCAGTTTACATGGATAAGAAACATTTCAATGTCCCAGCAAAAGATGCTTTAATGCTAATTCTTTGTCTCCCAACACTTTGCCATTAAATAATTCATTAACACATTCTAATTAGCAACGTGTGGCTGAAGGAAACAACTATATTATTACAATCATATATCTCATTGAAGACAATTAATTGTACCATTTGAGTCCTTTCGAATATTGGGTTTTACTAATCAATTGGTAAGAGTTGATACCAATGCGGTCTGTGTGGGTATACGACAGCGTCCCAATTGACTGAGAAGATCGTTGAGAGTGTAAGAACCTAACTGTAAACGATTTTTTCTACAATATATATCCACTTGGATGTAGCTTATTATGCACAACATTCAACATCCATTTCTCAGAACTAGCAATTCATGCAATGAATAAAAACTATGCATACGTATTTAATTTAATGGGAATTCATACCCTATCTCAAAACTGAAACAAGCAACAGAACTAGAGTACACAATAGTGAATTCACATAGAAATTTAAGCACAATAGGTAACATAGATTTTACCATTGGAAACTCAAATGAAAAAAAAAAGGAGCTTCGAATGATTACTTAGTCTTTATTTTTGACAATTGTATGGTTACAACACACGCTCATGGATTTTTGGGCCATTCAACAATTATATAGCTGTTATAGTAAATTTTTCCTCACCCCATACAACTTGCTTGGATGGCCTTTCCATTTCCCTATGTAGACTTGAAGTTCCCTTTTGTACTTCCCAGAGCCAAAATGTTAGGGACCTAACCCCTTACGTAGGTAGAATAATGCATTCCGATGTAATAAATGTCAATATTAATAAGGCCTTGCAATAAGGTAAAATAAATCGAATGTAAGAAGACCTAATAGAAGCTTCCGCTTCTAGAAGGATCTTCCTCTAGATGGTTCTTGTAACGATCTCCCCGGCCAACCTGAGACCGGGGTACGCCACTTCAGAGAAAAAACTCATGCTCTGACACCAGTTGGTAACATTCCCAGCCATCAGGCTGGGCCATGCTACTTTAGGGAACACTTTCATTCCCATACTACGGAACATATAGTAACATACCCAGTAGTCAACTAAACAATGCCACATAAATTTACTCTTTAGACTGCATGCAACTAAAACATATACATACAACATGTTCGTGGAAGATTTACATCTAAACATAAACAAACAATTACTTTTTGTAACATACGACTTTTATATTGAAATAACAGTAACTACCGATATGCATCATTTATAGGAAATTACCCATAAGCACACAAGCAATCATAATCCCATATATGATAAAATCGTAACATAGCCATGTAAATAACAAAACAACATATCAATATATCATACAATTGGTACTTATCTTAGAAAGACTGTCACCAACTGCTTACAGATCGTCCACGAACCTCCCAGCCATAGACTACACTGTTCATCACTCTCAACAGTGAGTCACCCCCGAGTTGGGACTGAACTCCACCTAGGTTAAATGGATTCCTATCCAGGCTAAGGCTCATGGACAATAGGAAAGACTTTGTTTCAGGTGTTCACTCAACTAACAGCCTACAACCTCTCATTTCCCACATGTCTGTCCCACCCAAGGAAGTGTGCCCCTTCTCTGCTCAACAATCCCTCGGTTTCCCCACTTCCCTTCCAGGGATTCAACAACAGGCCAGATTGGAAGTCTCAGAGCGCTAGAGCTGTAGTTTAGCACCTTCGAAAATCAATCCCTAACAATTCTCTCGCTCAAAGAACTGCTCACAGGCCTGATAACCCACTTCTTCAATCCCACTCCAAGCTAACTAGGTACACCAACCAAAAAGGCTGCGGACATAGGCTTCAGAAAGGTGAAATGGTTGCCTCAAGGATAACAGAATGTATGAGTGAAATGGTCATGGAATCATTGACTGGATGACTGAGTTTGTTTCGGAATCACTGTGAACTCTTCGTGAAAAGTGATGGTGAGCATGATGGTCGTCCCCCCCGTTCGTAAAGTATCTATGAGAAAATCTCCCAATGAGCTAAGTTCCCCCACGATATGATTGCATGTCCCCAACTTGACACTTGTCATATCGGAAGTTACTTTTGTCCACTTGTCCCCAACTTTGGAACTTAGGATAAAATAATTATCCATACTTTATGTTTTAGGAAATATTAATATAATATTCCCTTGACTCTTGGCCCTCCCTTTCCCCAACTGGTGAAGTTCAATCCCCCATATTTTTAATCGTGGTCAGTCTATGCGAAGTGATGTATTTTATATTAATCATGAGTCATGTACAAAGTAGGCGCATTGGCCCTTGACATCTAGGTGTTCCGGCCTAATACCAAAACATAAGCATTCTAGCTTCTAATACTGGCTCACTAGCCTATGATGCATATCATATACATAAAGGTTCGCTAACCTTAGTGTTGCGCACACTTTAGTTACTATGCACGGTATCCGTTGTCCTCAAGGTTGCACACACTTTAGTTACTGTGCGCGGTATCCGCTATCCTCAAGGTTGCGCACACTTTAGTTACTATGCGCGGTATCTTGTGATGTGCATATTACATCAATTTACTGCGCAGTTCATGCGCGCACTTTGCCACATGATGTGCATTATCAAATGAAGTCAAAACAACTCACCAACTTAAGTATATTTATATTACATTTACAATTGGGTTTGGTTGAGGGATATTACAATCCCCTCCCCTTATTTATGCACTGTCCTCAGTGCATCATACACCCATATATATCATATTTTTCAAAAATCTTCAAAAAGATGCAGGTATTCTGTCTGCATTTCATCTTCATGCTCCCAAGTAGCATCCTTAGGGCCGTACCAAGTCCATTGAACCTTTACAAGCCCTATGGCTCGGTTCCAGAGATGTTTGACTTTCTGGTCCAAAATGTGCACTAGATGCATTTGAAAAGCGCCTTCTTGCTCCACCTAAATCACATTCCAATCAATAATATGATTAGCATTGGGTATATATTTCTTTAGCAATGATACATGGAAGACATTATGAACAGACATAGATGCAGGCAATGCAATCATATAAGCAACTGGACCAATCCTCCCTAGGATTTCAAATGGTCCACAAAATCTGGTTGCTAACTTGGCACAGCTTCCCAGCTTCGGGGAACTCCTATTAGCTTTCACTTTCAGGAAAACATGATCACCCACTTTGAATTCTCCGTGGATTCTGTTTTTATCAGCATAACTTTTTTGTCTGTCTTTGATCCGAAAAGATCTTTTAATGACTGTGGTTGAGTTTTTAATTGCATGTGTTAATTAACCATTTGAGAAGCTTAATGAAAGAATGAGGAAATAAGAGGAATTATGACAGCCATATACATATATGCAGATATGAAATGAAGTAATACATAGCAAACCATAACAAGAGAAGTGATAACGGAGTTCGGCACAAAATTGCCTACGTCTCCAGGCCTTGTCTTAGTGGGGGAGGCTTCTTTATTTCTGTTCAAAGCTCATAAAGTACATCGCAGTAGTGCCATTAGGCTACAAGACTGATCTGGTCATGTTTTTCCAGATCTCTAGAACCTAGCAGAAGAAACGACATGCAAAATGGATGACCGAAGCTCCCAGAAATGGCCCGCAAGCATCTGCTCCTCAACAGCTTCCCTGCATAAAAATGTCTTTGGCTTGGATTCCCTTTAACACAACTCTTCTCTGACTGTCCTTCATGGCCTCAAACATGCCTGGTTTTTATAGATCTGAAGTTGGTTATCCATCCCCAACTTCCTCCCAAAATTTGGCCTCCAAAAATGCCCAATATCTCCCAAAAATGGCCCAAATCCACTATTACAGGCATAAAAATCAAATAAAAATCCATAATAATATAATAAAAACCCATTGTATGTTTAATAATAGGGCCTAGCCCCCTCTCCCTAGGCACGCGCCCCCCTTTTATGGTCACATGTAAGCACATATGGCCAAGCACCGGCCCTTTTGGCTGCGCCCTGGCCTGAAATAGGCTCCAGCCCCTGGTCTTTGGGTGCTTTCCACGGGACCTATGGGCTATGGATAGAGCCCCACACATCAAAAGTGGATAAGCCCCTGGATTTTGGGTGGATACCATGTAACCGAAGGCTCCCTAGTGAACGGGTGTTTATTCCATGTGTCGCGCTTTGCCCCGATCATATGTTACAATGATAAACCATGGGCTAGGGCTTAGCCCCAGCCCCCTCCTTCCACGCCATATTACAACATAATCACTTTATATAGTTTATGTTTGGCTTATATAAACAAGATTCACACATGGCGCGTTGGTGGTTGGGAATTTCCCAAAGACTTTGTCCTTACGATCAGGTCACGGGGTCGCACCCCATGAGCTTCATAACATTTTTTAAACATAGTAACAAATCACGGGGTGCCACGTGGCAGCCCATGCCTGGGCCACGTGGCACCACCCCATTTTCCTATTGCATGCCATGTGTCAATCGACAGTTGGTCCACCATCAGCTAGATGACCCATTGTACCTCTGCCACGTCAGTAGTGATGAGGTGTCTTTGGTGATGTCATGCTGACGTCAGCATTGWCTTTTTGTCAGTTTGACCTTTGACTTTTTACCTGTTTGGGTTTTCGATCAAAACGCGATAACTTTCGCATACGAAGCCCATTTGAGGAAGTAAATATATGGTCGGAATCAGGAAGACGAGACAGACGCAATGGAATTAGTTTCGTCGAATTATGAGCACTTTAATTTTTGAGCCTTTTTTAGCCCTAACAAGATCCTGGATCCGATTCTGGATCAGTCTTGGGAAGCTTTCAAATTCTGCCTAATTTTTAACATTTGGTCCCCCATATCCTTGAGCAACTCTGGTCCGACTACTGTTCTATCAGCTGGGTTATTCCATCTTACTGGAGTATTGCACCTTCTGCCGTAAAGTGCTTCAAATGGGCTCATCTTCATTGATGTCTGATACCCATTATTGTAAGCAAATTCTACCAAGTGTAGGTAGTCTTCCCATTTCGATGGTTAGTCCATCACATACATTCTCAACATATCTTCTATCACTCTGTTCACTCTTTTTTTTTGTCTATCAAACTCAGGATGATAAGTTGTACTAAAGTTCAGATTCGTTATGAATCCTCTGAACAATCCTTTCTAGAAATTCGAGGTGAATTTCGGGTCTTTGTCAGACACAATCATTTTAGGAATTCCATGCAATCGTGCCACTTCCTTCATGAAAATATCAGCGACATCTACTTCCTTGTGAGTAGTTTTTAGTGGAATAAAATGGACATATTTTGTAAGCTTGTCTACCACCACCATAATCAAATTATGC
>JASDQU011401899.1:18594-32751 GCA_032191745.1 Picea mariana
GTGGCTTCCAAGTGTCCTCATGTAAGGCATTCCCCCTCTAACTATGTGCCACATGTCCTCTAATGTGCCTAATGCTTCTCCATCTGTGCCAATGTAATTAGAATGCTCCAATGCTTGTCTTCAACATCGATATCCAACTCCAAAACCAACCTCCATGAAGTATGCTCCTCAACCCAAGTGTCCTCGAGTCAAGTGTATAACCTCTAAGGTGTATGGCACATGGTCTGATGCTCCTAGGGCTAAATGCCCTCCTCCAAGTGCCTAATGCTCCTCCTCCTAGGTAGGTACCTCTCCTAATCAAGCAACAGACTCCCCCATTGTGTGCACCAAATGGGATGGTCATCATGTTGATTAGGGTAACAACCTCCTCGGTAAGGGTGCCATACTAGCAATCTAACCAAGGTCAAGCATCCATCGAAATTGAGTCATCCATATGTCTATGAAGCATCGCCAACACAATGAAGAACTACAACATTTATCACTCAGTGCTCATGTGTAAAGAGAAAGAGGGTGTGCTAGGGTTTCAAGAAGCCTTGGAAGGTGTGCCCTAGCATTAGAAGCCTCCACATGGCATGTTGAGGATCCGTCAAACCCTACAAGGGCTTTATGGAATAATGCCTTAATTAGGACTTGCTCGAGGTAAAAGCCTATAAATATAAGAGAATTTCATTTGGTAGAGGCATGGTTGGAAGTGTGGGAGTTCCCCTCCAATCCTAGATAAAGATCTTTTCGAAGGAAGAAGTCAAGGGTTATTTCAATGTAAGGATCTCTGTCTTTCTTTTGTTTTTCTTAGGTTGATTTGGGTGTTGGAAATTACTTGTAGATATCTGCTAGTGTAATCTTGGAAGAAGGACAAGTTTGGTCCAACAAGAAGACATTAGGGCTAAGGGGAAACACTCCCTTTGTCTTATTGATATTTGCATCTATCAAAACCCACTCAACAAAACAAAAGAGAAAAAGAAAAGTAACATGAAAGAGGCTCGAACGAGTCAATATGGCAGAGCAAAGTTGTATAAGGTTCGAAGCTGTTAGTAGTAACAGAAGGATGCAATCTCACCGATAGAACCTTCACAATGTTGAGACACACATTATTACACTTTGTTGTATTTTATTGTATCTCATAATAAGTTCAGCCTAGTCTTCTCGCTGGATATAGCAATTTTACCCTGACAGAGTGGTATAAATGCACCATCTCCTTCATTTATAGCATCATTTCATTCAAGTGAGTTTATTCCTTTTTTTTCCTAAGGTCGCCTATACTATTTCACTCTACTTGTGTTGCACACTCTCTTGAAGTCTTATGTGTTCATCATTAATGCGGCATTATATTTCAACTTGCTTATCTGATTGGATTAGGGTTTCTTGGAGAATTCATCATAGATCCTCTACCATGTGATTTCTAACATGGTATTGAAGCTAGTGTGGACTTTTCTTCTTCATGTAAGGCATTCCCCCTCTAACTATGTACCATTTGTCCTCTCATGTGCCTAATGCTTCTCCATCTGTGCCATTATAATTAGCATGCTCCAATTCTTATCTTCAATATTGATATCCAATTCCATAAACAACCTCCATGAAGTATGCTCCTCAACCCAAGCGTCCTTGAGTCAAGTGTCTAACCTCTAAGGTGTATGGCACATGGTCCGATGTTCCTAGGGCTAAATGTCCTCGTCCAAGTGGCTAATGCTCGTACCCCTAAGCAGTCACCTCTCCTAATCAAGCAACCGACTCCCCCATTGTGTACACCCATTGGGATAGTCATCATGTTGATTAGGGTAACAACCTACTAGGTAAGGGTCCCATACTTGCACTCTGACCAAGGTCAAGCATCCACCAAAATTGAGCCATCCATACGTCTATGAAGCATTGCCAACACAATGAAGAATTACAACATTTATTACTGAGTGCTCATGTGTATAGAGAAAGAGCGTGTGATAAGGTTTCAAGAAGCCTTGGAAGGTGTGCCTTAGCATTAGAAGCCTCCACATGGCATGTTGAAGATTGGTCAAACCCTACAGGTGCTTTATGGAGTAATGCCTTAATTAGGACTTGCTCGAGGTAGAAGCCTATAAATAAAGATAATCTCATTTGGTAGAGGCATGGTTGGAAGTGTTGGAGTTCCCCTCCAATCCTAGTTAAATATATTTTCTAAGGAAGAAGTCAAGGGGCGTTTCAATGTAAGGATCTTCGTCTTTCTTTTGTTTTTCTTAGGTTGATTTGGGTGCTAGAAATTGCTTATACATATCTGTTAGTGTAATCTTCGAAGAAGGGCAAGTTTGCTCCAACAAGAAGACATTAGGGTTGAGGTGAAACCCTCCCTTTGTCTTGTTGATATTTGCATTTATAATTTTTTAGTTAGGGTTGTTCACTCCCTGTTCGTGCGTTGCCCTAACTAGGGATGAAAGTTAAGTGTTACACATTTAGGTCCTCTTGATCTTGTGGTGAAATTAAACTTGAACACTGGATGTATTGTTGGTTGTTCATTCAATAAGACTAGCCAGGAGACGAGGGGGGCACCTTTGGTGAAAATCAAGGGTGAAGAAATAAGAAGGGGAACATGGGTTGGGAGGTTGGTAGGAGAATTCTTCGACAAAAGGAAAAGAAAAAGAAAAAGAGGGATATACCTTAGGAAGGGAAAAATGAACCTATGGATATAGGTTCAGCCCACTAGGAGCAACCAAAAGGATGAACCATAAATTGGGTCTCACCAAGGACCAACAATGGAGTCACTAAAAATGTAAAAAGTAGTTTGGGGGCCAAACTACTTGTGACATTTGAAAGGAGGGGATGACTCAAGGGTTGACTTCAGCCACTTGGGGTCCCAAGCTAAGCTTAAGAAAAGACAAAGTGAGGCCAAAAAATAGAGGGTTTGTTGATCTAGATTGTTGGACTTGTGCTCATTTCAAGAGGTTTTATGTCATGCTTCACATGTTTTGTATATGCATATACCATAGAGAAGGAAGACAAAATAGTTCATTTACCCAATTCCTCGCATGTGTGCCTAGTTAGCCTATTTAAACTATTGCATAAAAGTAAAACAAAGAGGGAAAGGAAAGCAAACCAAGTATTTGAATCTATCTAGGGAAACTAAACAACTTTAATAAGTGGTTATTAGTCGAAAATTTCTTGAGCAAAACACAAGACCTTAAAAAGAGGGAGAATATGAAGTATCAATATTATAGAGAGTTGTTACGGGTGTTTGTTTGTTATGATGGAAACAAGTGTGTTTTACATCTCAAATGTTATATTGCCGGTGTGATCTACAAGACTCATTTGAGATTATAGGCATTCATTTGTGATCTACAACACTCATTGAGGGCCAAACTACTTGTGACATTTGAAAGGAGGGGATGACTCAAGGGTTGACTTGAGCCACTTGGGGTCCCAAGCTAAGCTCAAGAAAAGATAAAGTGAGGCCAAAAAATAGAGGGTTTATTGATCTAGATTGTTGGGCTTGTGCTCATTTCAAGAGGTTTGATTTCATGCTTCACATGTTTTGTATATGCATATACCATAGAGAAGGAAGACAAAATAGTTCATTTACCCAATTCCTCACATGTGAGCCTAGTTAACCTATTTAACCTAGTGCATGAAAGTAAAACTGAGAGGGAAAGGAAAGCAAACCAGGTATTTGAATCTATCTAGGGAAACTAAACAACTTTAATAAGTGGTTATTAGTCAAAATTTTCTTGAGCAAAACACAAGACCTTAAAAAGAGGGAGAATATAAAGTAGCAATATTATAGAGAGTTGTTATGGGTGTTTGTTTGTTATGATGGAAACAAGTGTGTTTTACATCTCAAATGCTATATTGTCGATGTGATCTACAACACTCATTTGAGATTATAGGAATTCACCACCTTGAATTTAGATATCCGATGGATGTGCCATCATGAAATTTATTATATAGATTATGGATCATGTAACATCTAAACAAATGAGATTATTCAATTTGGACAAAGACAACCTATCAAGGTAAGACCCTTTTCTGTAATGTATTTGTATTGTGTCAACATTTTTCTATGTCTATGAATCTCTATGGTATTACTCTATATTGTGCGGCTCAATGAGTTGACGACATTTACAAAATCGTTTGCAATTATTAAACTATAACTATTATACTATCAATCTCATCAATTGATAGCATTTGAACAACTATGATGTTAGACACACACGCACGCACACACACACACATATATATAGAGAGAGAGAGAGAGAGAAATTGACATGGTTATACCTATTTATAGAAATGAAATAGCTCAATCATAAAGAAGTAGTTCTATATATTATTATTAAACTTTATCAATGTACTAAATAACATTTGGGTTAATTTTAGTAACCATAAACTCTATTAACTTATTTAGCGATATGAGTTGTTTTTCCACTCCCACTATGTATTTACAATGATTGAATTGTTAAGTAGCATTAGCCAACTATTGTAATCATTTGTTGGACATTAATAAAAATATCTTTTTTTTCCAAGGAAAATCTTGTAGGGAAACCAAGGGATGCTTCCCCACATTCCTGGATGTCATCTCTACCTAGTAAACCCATCAACATACACTAGTGTGCTTCACCCAAGCGGATTCAAGCCAAGCACCTACCAACACAAAACTAGCCAAATGCCTAGCAACATTGGCGACAACTAATTGAGCTATTATCCTTGGGCTGGAAAAATTATCTTATCTTATCTTACTGTTGTCTTATGATTATCATGAAATCAACGTATGAAATAAATCTTGATCAACATAAATTCATACACCTACACTCACTAAACTCCAATATAATCATAACTCAAAAGCTATGTTAAACTTCAATGTATTAAGCACCTTGCCCTTTGATTATTATTTGCACATTATATTAATGATTTTTTTTCTTGTCCTAATTTAAGAATAAGGAATGTCATCTCGTCTAGGGTTCTAATCCTACCGAGGGATCTACATAACTACAAACCCAACTAAGAGTAATGTCCATATGCAGCGGGCCTTACTAGAACATGTTTCCCCTGGATAACCCCCCATTTTAAAAATTTGGGAAGTATATATATGTGTGTGTGTGTGTGTGTGTGTGTGTGTGTGTGTGTGTGTGTTTCCCAAAAATAAATAGCATCCCAATCTTTCTCAAACAATAAAAGGAAAAAATGAAACATACAAAATTAAGATCTTATACACTAGAAGAGAGAAAACCCACTCTAAAGTAACAAGGCTTAAGATCTTATCAAAGTAACAAGGCTTAAGATCTTATCACATCAAGGCTTAAGTAACAATATGCCT
Organism: Picea mariana; assembly: GCA_032191745.1. Classification (NCBI taxonomy): domain Eukaryota; kingdom Viridiplantae; phylum Streptophyta; class Pinopsida; order Pinales; family Pinaceae; genus Picea; species Picea mariana. The sequence goes on from JASDQU011401899.1 coordinate 23,867, forward strand.
TTTTATGATTAGATTCATGTGATCCTAATTCAATATAAATAAATAAAGTTGGAGGCAAACCATACAATTTAACGAACAAAATCCACTCTAAGATTACATCACATCAAGGCTCCTAGCTACCTAGTTCAAGGTAACAATGCTTTTCTATGATTAGATTAATGTGATTCTCATTCGATTTCAACAAATATAAAGTTGGAGACAAATAAATTTTGGGCGAGGAGATTTTTAAATGTATATTAATTTTATGATACCATGGGTGAATATATAACTTAACATAAACCTTAAAGTAATATTAAACCCTAACCAGGTTTCCTAATGTTTTGGTCAAGAAGATTTTTAAATATATATTAATCTTATGCTATAATGAGTGTATAGAATTTAAAATAAATCTTACAATAATGTCAAGCCCTAACCAAGTTCCCTATTCAAAACAGTAAGAAACTAGGTTACCAGTTTTCTCTTGTTCTAAGAATAAAATGGGTAAGAAACTAGGTTACCTATTTTCTCAAGTTCTAAGAATAAAATGAATAACATAATATATGACAAATCATTCATCTAAAATAATGTTAAACCCTAACTAAGTTTTCAATTCAAAACAAAATCAAGTTCACTAATTGGGTTAACTGTTTTCTCCCTTTTGCCTAAGAAAATGAATGACAGAATGTGTACCTATGCATTCACTTACAATAATGTTAAACCCTAACTGGGTTTTTTTATTCCAAACAATAGCTGGGTTAACTGTTTTCTCTGTTTTTGAAAGCAAAAATAACATCTATTTTCAAAGAAAAATGAATGTTAGAAGGTGTACCTATCTGCCGCAGGCTAAGACAAAGGGAGGATGTACGGACGACAACCACCGCATAAATGTTAGAAGGTGTACCTATCTGCTGCAGGTTAAGACAAAGGGAGGATGTACGGACGACAACCACCGCATAACACACAAGGCATATGTCCCGTTTCAACAGTAAGACACAGGCCACGTCACATAGGCCATCTCCGGATAAGGTAAATAATAAATGATCGCTTAATAAATAATAAATGATCTCTTCTCCATCTCGGTAAACTGCAAAGCAACCCATCCGCGTCAGAAAGATTAAGAGACGAGATATGCAATCAGCTCTTTAATAAACTCTCTTGTGAAACAATGTACTTAATATTAATGCTGCTATTAACGCTCAAACACTGAGAAAATACATAGTGTACCTGCCTGCCAGGAAATGAACGCTGAGGACATGGCTTGGGAACGGCCTTCTTGCATGAATATCAAATATTATTTCTGATATTCATCTTCTAATTTTATCCTTGATTTTACTTCACTCGACGAATGAAAAGCGAAAACCCTAGACTGGAAGGAGGCAAGCTTAGAAACTTCACTTCAAGGAGGCAAGCTCAGCTCGCTGTTCGAATCAATTGTCCTCTACAGGAATAAGCTAAGCTTATCTTCCTCTTTTCATTTACTGCACAAGCAACAGCACCTAATTTACAAAAGCAGAGCAGCCATAGATATTAAATGAATCCATGCTATTATCTGATAATAACATTTAATTTACAGAAATAAAGAAGGTAGGGTCTCCTACTGAGAGGAAAGCAGAGCTGAAAAATGAATATAACATTTAATTTACAGAAATAAAGAAGTTAGGGTATACTAAGAGCAGAGCCGAAAAATGAATATAATTTAGTGAAAGGAAAAAATAAACAGAAAATTATGATACCTGCTTGGAATACATGAAGAAGCCGCGTCCAACTCGTGTTGAGACTGTTCAATTCCCAATTCTCAGCTCAGTTTCTTCTTTCATACTCCAAAAAGTAGATTCAAATCCAATTCAACCTCTAACCTCTATCAATTTCACACAAACAACACCCCTGACACAACATTTAACAGACACACAACCACAAAATTTCACGCGGACAACACATTGGACATGACATTGGAAGTACTTCCATACACCCACGTAAACACACAACAAAACGAACGAGATAGAGGAGAGAAGCCGAATGTGAATAAACAGAGCTACTTCAGCTCTCATTAGGTTAATTAGATGTATTTATGGGGAATCGATCTCTTCTTCTCTCATTTCAACGGATATTTCCCTTCCCTCTCTTTCTGTAACTAATTTCTGTCTTGTCTCTACTGATGGATATTTCGTTCTCTCTGGAACCTTCTTGTCTCAAACCCATTTCAAATAATCATACACATTTTATAAAATAAAATAATCTAATAATTAAAATATCCTACTGAAAGACTGCATAGCTTTCCCTCCAGTAATCTCGGCCATCATTGATTTGATATATATTTAAGCAATATATTCCCATACTAAATTTATATATTACATTATTAAGCTATATATTATTATAGTAGAAAGTTATGTTGATAGTGACGTTTAACTGAAAATATGCAGAGAAAAGCAAACAAAAACATTCTACTTTTCAATATAATGATTAAAACGAAAATACAAACAAAATTATATATTTATCAATATATTATTCATATTGACTTTATAGAAAATTATGTTGATAGTGATGTTTAATTAAAAATCTACAAAAAACATTTTACTTTTCAATATAATGATTGAAATGAAAATACAAACAAAATTATATATTAATCAATATATTATTCATATTGACTTTATATATATATATATATATATATATATATTCTGGAAAATTATGTTGATAGTGATGTTTAACTAAAAATCTGTTTAGAAAAGAAAAGAACATAATACTCATCCATGCACTATTTCAAATAAAAAGACAAACAAAAACATATTAAATATTTTAAATGAAAAAAAAAAAATATATATATATAAGTCATGGATATAATAATTTAAAAGAAAAACAAACAAAAGCATCAACATAATCAGGTTGAAATTTGAATTTTTTTTTTTAAATAAGATGTTATAAAAAATATTTTTCTTTGCTTTTAAATAAGATTAATTTTTATTTTTTTATTGTGTTTAATGGATAATTGAATATTTTAAATATTTTTCTTTATCTTTAAATAAGATTAATTTTTATTTGGAAATGAGAATTTGACAATAATGTTTAACTAAAAATCTGTTCAGAAAAGCAAAAAAATAATACTCATCCATATAATATTTCAAATGAAAAGGCAAACAAAAGCATACTACAATATTTCAAATGAAAAAAAACAAAAGATTTTATTGTATTTAATGAATAATTGAATATTTTAAATATTTTTTTTATTTTTAAATAAGATTAATTTTTATTTTTCATTGTAAATTTGGAAATGAGAATTTGTTTATCAAATTTCATTTTTATTAATAATTTAATTAAAAAATAACTTAAAAAACAAAATAAATACATATCATTCACTAATATAATTATTTAAAAAAACACAAAATTAATCAAAATTATTGTTAAAAAAAAACAAAAAAAATAATAAAAAATTAAAATTAATAAAAATAAAAGAAAATTTTAAATTAATTTTATAAACAGTTAACAATCTTAGTTTAAAGTTTGAAACATGGACTATTAATATGGATTCTCTTGGAGGATGTACGAGTATTGATGCTCCTCTTCGGAGAGCAGGCACCATGGGCTCTTCACCCAACAATAGCGGCATTGGCTTTTTGTCCAGCTGACGGGTTTTCTATTGCCTCTGCATATATATAGAGTGGCAGATCCTCGTCAAGAAAAGCAATCCAATAAACCTCCTTTTTACTTTCCTACCCTCAAAAGGTCAAGCGAGATAATAGTCCATTTGCTCATTTCGTTCGAGGGGGAACCCAAAAAATATGGATTCTGAAGTTAGTATTTAGAAGTTCAATGCATTTGGCTATGTTTTGAAATTATTACCAATTACCAAATTAATGTAGTCATTAATCCAATTGGACTATGGTAAAAAGGGCTAAGGTTTTAGCCAAGTTATTAATAACTCTATTACATATTCATTTATCATTAACCAATATTAATGTTTATAAAATGCTTTTAAATTAAAAAAAAAAAAAGTAAATATAGTAAGTAAGATGAAAAAGGATATAACCAGGTATGTGATGCGGTGTAGGATTTTCCAAATGGCTAAAGGACACTCACAAAACACGAGATTGTATATGCCATTACCAGCGCCCACAGGCCCATGGAAAAATATGAGCATAGATTTTGTGTTGGGGCTCCCAAACACACAACGAGGGAATGATTATATTTTTGTGGTTATTGATAGGCTCTCTAAAATGGCTCATTTCATTGCTTGTAAGAAAACTAGTGATGCATCCAGGCTGGTAAAATTTATTTTTTTCAGAGGTTGTTAAATTGCATGGGGTTCCAAAAACTATTAACTCTGATAGAGATACTCGGTTCTTGGGTCATTTTTGGAGGACTTTATGGAAGAAAATGGGGACTAAATTATAGTTCATCAGTTCCTATCACCCTCAAACAGATGGGAAAACCAAGGTAGTACATCGAAGTTTTGGAAACCTGTTACTGAGCATTATTGGAGAGAATCCCAAGCAGTGGGATTTGGCTTTACCTCAAGCATAATTTGTCTACAACAGTTCAATGAATATATCTACAAGTAAATCTCCATTTCAGGTTGTTTGCGGTAGAAATCCTATGGGTGTCCTAGATTTGGTGCAGCTACCACTTGGGGATAGGATCAATGATGATGGGGAAGCATTTGTAGAACACATTCAACAGTTGCAGCAATAGCTGAGACAAAAACTATAGGCCAACAATGAACAATTTTTTTTTATAAATGATGCTTACCAGCGATACCATGTATTCAATGAAGGTGATTTGGTGATGGTTTATTTACAGAATGAATGATTTCCCAAAGGAACCTACCACAAATTGAAGTATAAGAAAATTGGTCCTTGCAAGATTCTCAAGAAAATCAACGACAATGCTTATAAGGTCGATTTACCAGTTGATCTTGATATATTCCTTGTGTTTAACGTTTATGAATTGTATATCTTCCATGGGGGCGATCTGGGTGATGACAGTGAGATAGAGGTGGATTGGCAACAGGCCATTCCAAGCAAGAAAAAGGAAAATATTGCGCATATTTTAGATAAGAAGACCCTTCATAATCGACAAGGCCAATACATTCAAGATCTAGTCCAGTGGGAAGGTGTAGCACCAGCAAAGAGTACATGGATTACAGAGGGGGAATTATTGAACCTATATCTCGGTAAGTGGAAACAGTTTGAAGATAGTAACTTGCAGGAGCTGCATTCTTTTCAACCAGAGAAGAATGATACAAGGATTTTCAGAGGGTCACAACTTTTGACTTGGTTATCCGTTTGGATTGATATTTTATAGGGAGTTACGTCTTGAAGATTTCATTTTCGTATCGATGTGATTCTTCAAATCGGACATCGTTTGGACACTTTTTCGGGGCCAAATTCCTTCATATAAGGCCTCAAATTAGGGTTTTAGTGTTTTTATGGGAATTTTTAATTATCAGTTATCTCTTAGTTTATGAACTTAATCAGAAAAGCGAGTCGACAAATAGTGTTTCTCTAGTTATCTTTTACTTATTTCTCAGTTTTAGAGTCATGCAAGAATTTCCTAAAATTAGTTGTTTTTGAAAATATTAGATAGTAGTTATAAGGGGTTGAACTTCCATTATAACAGTTAGGATGGAGAAGGAACAAAATAGAGTTATTTTCCATTCTCATGTGTTTGATGGTTTTTAGATCTTGTGAATGAATCCAAGTTTATTGGTTACATCAATCTACAACTCCAATTTATTATCCATAAACCTTCATTTAGCTTCAAGTCGTAGAATATTAACAATAAAGAAAAATGAAGCTTCGAGAAACCGCTGGAAAAAATACCACACCCTCATCTCCGAAAATTCTAGAAGTTGTTGCTAACTACCACGGTGAGTGAAGTAAAAAAAGAGTAGAACTTTCTCGAACAAAGACACCCTAAAACTTCTCCACCACTGACCTGGGTGTTTCTAGATTGATTGTATTATGATTATTTTTATGTCTTCACAGGCTCTAAACGCCCTAAATAAAAATTATAAATATGTAATGAATTCGTTTCCATTGTCCGTTGAAATAAAGCAAGAAAATTTTAATAGTATATATGTTTTTTGCTCCTATATTTTACCTCCTTTGTTTTCTCTGCGCATGTAATTTAGTTTATCTTTGCTCCTTCATTGTTGGTAGCTTTAAAATTGTTGTCCAGGAAGTAAAGGGAATTTCTGGGTTTTTTTTGCACGATTTCTAAGTTGAGATTGAGTGGGGCGATTCCAGATCTGAATGGGTAAAATTGTAGGTCATAGCAATCTCCATTGAATATTGTGCAGAGGTTCTGGGTGGTGAATACAACAGAACCCCAACATAAATTACTTAAGAAGAAGACTTGCAGAGAAAGACAAAGGTAACCTAAACTAAGGTACTTGTAGTAATTTTAGCTATGTCACCCAAGATCTACTGATAGAAAGTGACAAATTGAGTAGATTGACACATTCAAGGTACATATCAAATATTTAGTTTTTACGTTGCTTTTATGCTATTGTACATAGACTTGAGTGGCCTAGATGAAGCAATTGAACACTTCCAAGCATCTTTAGTTTTTGGAGTGGCCTAGATTAAGCAATTGAACACTTCTGAGCATGTTTGGTTTTTGGAGTGACCTAGAGGAAGCAATTGAACACTTCCAGCTTTTACGAGAGCCTCCATGCCAAGGAGAAGCTTCTACGAGATCCTCCATGCCAAGGAGTCCAACAACACATGCATAAGGCATACATAGTGTATTTGGAGGACCATGTGTGTCAAGACTTGTGAATATGTCTCAAGGATATATCAAGCATGGTAAAGCTATACATAGTATATTTGAAAGAGGACCATATGTCTCAAGACATGTGCATATGCCTCAAGGATATGTGGAACATGGAGCATGACAAAGCAATATGTGGAGCATGGTAAATTTTCTTTGCATGTTGAGTGCTTGATATACAATCAAAGACGGTTTGAAAATAATGTTTCAAATATTGTGTCAACTATTGGCTTCTTCTTGGGATGATGTCAAATAAGACTCATAAGATTTCATTGGTCGAGATAAAGTTAATATATATCTAATTTTGGAGAAACTATTTGAAAATTGTGTTTCAAATATTGTGCAAACTATTAGCTTCTTCTTGGGATGAGGTCAAAGAAGACTCATAAGATTTCAATGATAAAGTTCATATATGTCTAACTTTGGGTAACCTTGCGGAAATGGCTAATATATATTTAAATCTTCGTACAACTTTGGGGAACTTTGCAAAAATGGCTAATATATATTTAAATCTGTGTACAAGGAGATGGAAAAAATGGAAAGTCGTTTACTATAGTCTTGGATAACCTAAAAGGGAGGGACTAATAAAGTAAACCTTGTTATAACATTTTAGCTAAATGGTGACAATGGAAATTCAACATTGAAATGCTTGCAACAATGTAAGTGCAATTATGTGGGTTATATTTAGCTTGATCTAATTAAGTGCAATTATGTTCAATTATTTTTTAAACTTATAACCAATTACCAAATCAATGTAGTCATTAATCCAATTGGATCATGGTGAAGTCGATGTCAAAGAGGGCTAAGCTCTTAGCCAAGTTACTAGTGACTCCATTACATATTCATTCATCTTTCATCATTAACCAATATTAATGTTTATAAAATGATTTTAATTATTTTTTTTTAAAGTGAGGATGGTAATCATGGACCAAACATATAAAAGTTTGTCAACTATTTTAAGAGGGATTGTCCTTATCTTATCAACAAGTTTTCACCTTATTCGAACAATTATAAAATTTTAGATGTTTTGAACCCCATATAAACATCATAACGCAACTTCTCCCCCACATTCCATAACATTTATCACCACTCGCTCAATGTATACTAATATCATTTGTATTTTTCATATAAATTATTTTAGCCTATTCAGTCTTTGTGAAGAAGGAACTTATGGTAACATTTTGTGCATTAAAACATACATATATCACGTCGTTTATTCTTTAATTTGTCAAATTCTCAAATGTAGTGTGGAAAGTATTAAACTCATATTTTTTTAATTATAAAATATGATTTTGTTAGTTTGCATTTGATGATTGAGTGGTGGTGCCACTATGTTAAACCAATTGGAAAAAAAAACAAAATCTACATTCCTTGGTTACTTGTTCGTGGGGTTCACAACAACGGAGTGGAGTTTTAATTCAAGTCTAGTATGATGTTCATGCACATTTATTTCCACGTCTAGATGTCTATAATCACTTTTGCTAATATTGAGTTTCACCTGTGATTTTTTTTTTTGTAAGTAAGAGGTTTTTAATATATAAAGTTCCTGCTAGAGGCAAAGAAGTTCCAAAATACATATATTGTCCTGCTGTGATGACTGGGCTGCCCCAACAGAGGGGAAACCAGCCCAGTCAACAGCCGAGTCAAGAAATGCATAACTGTAAACTATAAAAAGGAGAGATTGACACATCATCAGACCATAAAAAAGAGAACCTGACACATCAGCAGACTATACAGTGGAYGCGTAGCCTGGCCAGGTGGCRCTAAGATCCCCTGGCCACGATTCCTCCTCGACAACAACTGTTCCATCTCCCCCCTGCATCTCGAACTGCTCTGTGGTCGCAGCACTCGAGCCATTCCTCACTTCGTCCTTTTGTTCCGTGGTCGCATTCCCCCCTCGTTCCAGAGCTGACCCTACTGCACTCTGCTTTGCCTGATCCTCGCCTGTCGTAGCTGCATCCTACATCAAGTTATCCCCAGTCGTTGCACCCACCTGGTTTTCTCCTTCGGTTGCATCCGCTGCAGGTGCCGGGGGGGATAGCACAGTCTCATATAACGAAGAGAGGAGATGGAGAAATTGCACCACCTTTTCGTTGGTGAGGTGCAACCTGAAATGCAGATCCTCTACTCCCTGGCGG
>JASDQU011401899.1:40934-60627 GCA_032191745.1 Picea mariana
TACTTATGTACAGTCTGTACCATGTTGGGATTCATTCCCTATCTCGAGATCCATGCACCTCAAAATATATGCATAGGGATGTGTGCAAACATTGGGATCTGTGCCCAATATATAGGCCAGGTCGACCAACCTCCTATCTAATTTAGAGGGCAACTTGTTACTAATTTTAGCAGGAATCTCCACAATATATGGGTCATGGCATATTGGTTAGAACCATCTGGTAAATTAACGGAGGTTCTGGGTTCTATTCCTTTCAAGGCATATCCCATTAGTTATGTTTTAATTATAACATATAACTATATGTTATATATAACTTACCAACCATGTGATTTTTGGGAAAAAATATTATATGTTATAACCATAACATATGGTTATATAAACTCCATCGGGATATATGTGTTAAGCCCTCCTCCGCGCTATATAGTGGTTGCATGGTATGTTCATAGGCCAAGGGACGAGGGCTTAGGCCCTCGGCCCTTTGGCCACCCATATAAAACCTTATATTAAAATATATACATTGTTTGCCATATGGATAACAAGGAACATTGAGTGGTGCATTGGTGTGGAGGGTTATGTGAAGACTTTGAGTGGTCACGAAGGTCATAGGTTTGATTCCCCCAGACTCCATAAAATTTTACATAACATAAATTGTTACTAGCCAATGAGGGGTTTCCACGTGGCAGCCTCTCATTGGCTAACCTTGCCATGTGTCAACAAACCATTGGACCACTTGGATGTCGCTTGTCAATCTATGATTGAACCACCTGTGTTGCCCAATAAGTTGTACGATCAGTCCATGTAGCACCTTGGGATGTGGCCATGTCACTTGTATAGTCATGCCACATTTCATTGTACAGACATGACATGTGTCCTTTTTACCCCTTTGACTTTTGACTTTGACCTTGGTTGACCTATACTTTGACTGCCAATAACATTTGCGTACGAGCTCTGTTTTCCGAAGCGTTTGGACTGTTGGAAATATGACAACAAGCTCTTCTCAATGATGTCATTTTCAAGAAGATTTGAGATGGTTTAATTTTGAGCATTTATGGACCCCTTGGGACCTCTGTGAGTGTTCCAAATTCTCCTAGACCTCTGTGAGCATTCCTTAGATCCTCCTAGATCATCAACATTTTCTTCTAGTGACTTGGCCACTTTAGTAGGAATTGATACATTCTCCACAACTCCTTTTTTCACTTTTAATGCATATCAGAATCTTATTGCCTTCGTTTCCTTAATAAACTCTCTTTTTGAMAACATATTCTCAATTTTCCCCTCGTCCTTAAGGGGAAATAAGATGACTTTCGATCTATCCTTCCAAAAGGTGTAGGTAGTCTTTCCTCCATCATGCATGAATTTTTTGTCATATTGCCAAGACCTCCCCAATAACATATGACATGCATCCATTGGAATGACATCACACCATACTTCATCTTTATAAGTCTTACTGATGGAAAAATTGATCAAACATATTTTATTAATGATGACTTAATTCCCCTTTTTGAACCATGCAATTCGATAAGGATGGGGATGTGTTCCACAACATAATTTCAACTTATCTACCATCTCTTTGGAAACAATATTCTCACAACTTTCACTATCAACAATAACTTGAGATACCTTTCCCCTGGAAGTGCATATGGTTCAAAAAACATTTGTTCGAAGCCAAGAATCTTCATTGTTGTTACTCTACCTTTGCTCTTTTTCGGGAATCACCATTGACCTATGTATCATGATACTCTCCCCCATATCAGGCGAGACTTCATATTCAACTCATTCTTCTTCATTCTTAGCTTGGACCAAGTTCAAACTAGGCTATTGTCCTTTCTTTGACTCTTGCATGTTATAATTTGGGCATTCAAGTTATCGATGACCCTGTACACCACACCTGAAACACACATAAGGTCCTCCTCTGCTACCACCATAACCTATACCCCTCTGAAATCCTCTTCCTCATGGTTGATTTAGGTTACCTTGTCGAATATCTTCTGCTTTCTCATCTCCTAGGGATGATTCGCCTCCGCCATAGTTAAAACCACCCCGTGAGGAAAACGATGTACCCATCTTTTCTCCTCTATTCCTTTGAGAAAATTGTCGATTTTTCTTTTCCTCGACCTTTAAGGCTAATTGGTATGCCTCTTCCATGCTACAAACCCTATGCATGCTTAGTTCATCTTGAATAGAAAATTTTAAACAATTCACATACCTTGCAACCATTTACTCATCAGTTTCTCGACAATCCATGCGAATGGACAACTGATAAAACTTGTTTGTGATTTCTTCGATGATGGACAAGTTTTCCTTCAAGTTCTAAAATCTATGAAAAAGGTTATGGGTGTAGTCTAGAGGCAAAAAAAAATCTTGCAAATTTTTTTCCATCTTGCTCCAAGTCCTAATTTTATCTTTTTCCTTTTTTTGTTCTATTTTTTTGCACATGATCCCACCAAATCATGGCATGACCCTTCAACTTCGTGCATGAAAGTATCACCTTCTTTTCCTCTGGCATAGGCTGCCATTCAATTCTTTTTTCCATGGCATTAAACCAATCTATTAACTCCTCTAGTTTAAGATTCACTGCATATTCTGAAACTTCCATTTTGATCCTATCATTTCTCCCTTCTAGAGACTTGAGCATCCTCTCTTCAAAATTCATGAGCTCTAGTTGTTCTTCTTCATGTTGTGTATGTTGATCTACATCTCCTCAGACTATCCCCTCATACTATCCCCTCATTAGACACTTCTCTTTGTATTATTCTTTGACTAGCCAACACATTTGTAAGATCTTCTACTTTCCTTTGGAGGTTTTGCATATCTTTGTGCATCTGAGCAAGATACCATGCTCTTATTCTTCCTCTCCCATCCATATTCCTACTCTGATACCGGATGATGTAACCAATAAACTTGGATGCATTCATAAGATCTAAAAATCATGGAAACACACGAGAATGGAAAATAAATCTCTTTTATTCCTTCTCCTTCACAACGATTACAATGGAGGTTCAACCCCTTATAACTACTATATGAGATTTTCAAAAAATACTAATTTTAGAAAAGCAACCAATTTTAGGAAGTTCTCGCATGACTCTAAAACTAACCAATAACTAAGAGCTAACTAGATTGACATTATTTTTCAACACTCGTTTTTTATCAAGTTCATAAACTAATAGATAACTAATAATTGAAGATTTAAAAATTCCCATAAAAACACTAAAACCCCAATTTGAGGCCTTATATGAAGGAATTTGACCCTAGAAAAGTGTCGAAACAATGTTTGATTTGAAGGATCACATCGACACTACAATGAACTCTTCGAGACATGACTCCTAAAATTTCGGCCCAAACGGATAACTGATTCAAAAGTTATGACCCTTAAAAAATCCATGCATCATAGATGGACTCTTTTTTGTTTATCCTTTCTCAAGCCCGCTCATCAAGTTATCCCAGGCCTCTCAAGCTTCGACATAGTGCTTTCTTATCTCTTGGTAAAAATTTTCTTATCTAATGGTACCTGATGTCAATGTGCTTGGTATTTGAATGATAGCTGGGGTTTTTTCTAAATAGATGGTGATTCGACTATCACAATTCATCACATATTTGTCTTCTTTTATTCCTAGCTCCCCTAGGAATCACTACATCCACAACATCTATTTTCAAGATTCCTTTGGATCTATGTATTATGCCTTTGTTGTGGAGAGGGTTACTACTTTCTGCAGTTTGGAGATCGAAGACACTGTTTCCCCTGCAAAAGTGTATATATAACCAATGGTGGACTTTCTAGTGTCCACATCTCCAGCCATATCTGCATATATATAACCTTCGAGCATAACATCGTTATTACCAAAACATAAACAATAATGACTAGTACCATTGAGATACCTCAAAATCCACATTACTGTTTGCCAATGTTGTTTGCTCAAATTTGCAAGGAACTTGCTCACTACTCCCACTCAATCTGTAATATATGGTCGAGTACATACCATGGCATACATCAAGCTGCCAACTACTAAAGCATAAGGAATTTTACCTATTTTCTCCTTCTCCTTTTCATCACAAGGGCACAAATCAACACCAAGGGGTGTACGGACTGGTTTGACATCCTTCATATTGAACTTATCAAGAACCTTCTCAATATATTTCTCTTGTGAGAGCCAAAATTTTCTCTCCTTTCTGTCATGTATGATATTCATGCCTAGTATTTGTTGTGTTGGACCCAAAATTTTCATTGCAAACCGACTGACCAAATCTTTCTTCAACTTGTCAATAAAATTCTTATCATGTCCAATGACTAACATGTCATCTACATCAAGCAATAGTATAATGTACTTTTCCTGGCCATACCTCTTGATGTAGACACAATGATCAACCTTTAGTCTTCTAAAGCCATGTTCCAACATAAATGAATCAAATTTCTTATACCACTAATGAGGTGCCTGCTTTAGTCCATTGAGGCTCTTCTTCAACCTGCAAACCAAGTTTTCTTTACCTTTTGTTTTCAAACCTTTTGGTTGCTCCATTTAAATCTCTTCTTCCAACTCGCCATGAAGGAAGCTTGTCTTTACATCTAATTATTCACACTCCAAATCTGAAGCAAAAAACGGACCAAGAATAATTCTAATGGATGAAATTTTAACAATGGGTGAATTATTTCAGTAAAATCGGTACCTTCCTTTTGAGTAAATCCTTTCACCACTAGCCTTGCCTTGTATCTTTCCTTGTTCCCTTCTCTCTCATGCTTAATCATGTACACCCATTTGTTTTGTAGGGGTTCTCTTCCTTTTGGAAGCTTTACCAACACCCAAGTTTCATTTTATAATAAGGACTCCATTTCTTCCTCCATTGTCTTCTTCCATTCTTTGTTGTTCTCATCTTTACAAGCCTCTTGAAAACAATCAGGTTCACCTTCATTAGTCAATAAAATATAATTTGAGATAGAATACTTTTGTGAAGGCTTGTGAGGCCTAGTAGATGTTCGATCCAATTGTGGTGGTGCATTTTCAAGTTGGACTTCTTGCAATGGCTGATGTACAATTTCTTCTTGTTGTTGTTCATCATCTTCCATTTGTCGTTCAATGTGCTCTTGAATATGATACCCATTTTCTTGCAACTGTGGAATATCAATTTGTTGTTCAACAAACCTGTCAACAACTCTTTTGACCACCATATTACCTGTAGACTTCTTAAACATCTCTAACTCATTAAATATGACATCCCTTCTTCTAATAACCTTATTATTAACTGGATCCCACAATCGGTAACCAAACTCACCATCCACATATCCCCAAAAAATACACTTCATGGATTTATAATCTAGACTAGTTCTCTTCTCTTTGGGAATATGCACAAATGCTTCACATCCAAAGACTTTTAGGTGAGAATAATTTTCCTTTCTACTGGTCCACACTTCTTCGGGAATGACACCATCCAAATTTGTAGTAGGAGATCGATTTATCAGGTAGCAAGATATCTTTACTGCTTCTGCCCAAAAATGCTTCTCCAATCCATAATTTGACTGTAACATACTCCTCACCTTCTCCATGATAGTGTGATTCATTCTTTATGTAGTACCATTCTGTCGAGGAGTAAGAGGAATGATCTTCTCGTGCTTTATGCCAAACTAGTTACAATATTCTTTGAATGCATTGGAGCAATACTCCCCACCATTATTTATCCTCAAACAATTGAGCAATTTATTAGTTTCTCTTTCAACAACAACATGAAATTTATAAAATATCTTGAATACCTCGCCTTTGATTTTCATAGGGCATGCCCAAACATTCCTAAATAAATCATCTATAAATGTAATGAAGTATGAGGCTCCTCCTAATGAATTAATATTTACTAGCCCAAACACATCAAAATGTATCAATTCTAATAAATTTGTTTTCCATTCATGGACACTTCTAATAAATGAAACCCTTTGTTTCCTACCATAGATACGATGCTCACAAAGATCAAGATCATAGGATTTCAAACTTGGAAGTAGATTTTTGTCAGCAAAAATTTTGAGGCCCTTCTCGCTGATGTGACCTAGACACTTATGCCACAAATATGCTGAGATTTCTTCTCATGCAACCTATTTCTCTTAAGGTATACAACATTCTTATCTTGCATCCTTTATCCATGAGCAATGCCCCTTTACTAATTTTCCAGCCACCTTTTCCAAAGCTTATGGAACAACCTTCATCATCCAATCATCCTACACAAAGCATATGCATGCACATATATGGAACATGCCTATCTCGTTTCAATAAGATATGGTGTCCCTCCTTTTTCTTGATATGGGCATCTCCCACTCCAACAATGCTGCAAAAGTGATTGTTTTTGAATTGTACTTTACCATAATCACTAGAAATATATGAAACAAAGTTATCTTTACTTGGTTGGGGTTACATGGTGATATGACCTAGAGTCAATAATCCAATCGACACTACAGTTGGAGGTGTATAAACCTGCATATTCCATTGAAATAGTAAATAAAACCCCATTCTATGAAATTATGACAGTAGTCTCCCCTTCATTTGTGTTGGTTGATGTTCTGGTTGTTTTTTGATCGTTATGTTCTCGCTTCCATATTTGACACTCTTTTTTAATATGTCCTGATTTTCCAAAGTGATAACAAGTGAGCTTGCCTCTTCTCGATTTCGATCTACCTCTTGAGATTGAACGTCATTGACGACCTCGATCAATTTTCCTCTCACAATCAACTAGAGTTAGATCTTCTCCTCCCTGGTTTTTTGTAATTTATTTACATCACAACTCCTCATTCATTAAGTTGTTTCTAACATCATCAAACTTCAAGGTTCCTTCAGGTGTCAAAGTGCTCATAGCTACAATCAGATTCTCCCAGTTGTCTGACATAGAGCACATTAGTAAGATGACTCTAATCTCATCATCCAAAACAATTTTAAAATAGGCCAGCTAACTAGTAATTATGTTGAACTCATTTAAGTGCTCCATTATTTAAGCACCCTCCTTCATATTGAGATTGTATACTTTTTTCACCAAGAAGACCTTATTCGATGTCGTGTTTTTCTCATATAGATCATGCAGCTTTTTCCATAGGCCTTTTGTTGTCTTCTCTTTAATCACATGAAGTAGACACTTCCTAGAAATTGATGAATTGTGGCTATGACCTTTCTGTGCATCTTGAGACAATCTTCATTTGTCATCGAGGAGGGTTTCTTTTCTATTCCCTCAATTGTAAAATATTGATCCCTCAAAATCAATATATCTTCCATCTGTGACTTCCATAGGGAAAAATTAGCCTTGTTCAACTTCTCCATGTCACTCAGTTTTTTTGTCTCCATGCTTAATGGGACTCAACTCAGAAAATAGCTTGACATTGCTCAATTAAACTTTTAACAATTTGAAGAACCCAATGTTGGAATCAAAGTCTTCTTGTGTCCCACAATTTCTCCTATTGCGTTGATATACAAATTATCCCATGATTTCTCGTTCTCGACATTCCAATGACCTCGCACAATTATACTAGTGACCTTTTATCACCTTAGAGTCTGTAAAATGAAGGAGGTGGTGTATTAACGGGTAAAATTGCCATCTGCAAGGAGAAGACTAGGCTGAACTTACCCTGAAATACAATACAATACAACAAAGTGTGATAATGGGTGTAACAACCCACAATGACCTCTACGTCGATCCATAAAGGGCCTCAACTACCCACATAGTGGGCTAACACATGGCCACTAGTGAAGATTAGGCAAGATATCTCAACATTATGAAGGTTCTATCGGTGAGATTGAATCCTTTTGTTACTACTAATAGCTTCAAACATTGTACAACTTTTCTCTTCCATATTGACTCCTTTAGGCCTCTTTCACCTTACTTTTATTTTTCTCTTTTGTTTTCTCTTTGTTTTGTTTAGTGGGTTTCGTTACCTCCTAGATTTTCGCTCAAAGATATTGAAGTCCCTAAACAAAGTGAAACCCTAGAGGCGCTTAGAAGGGTTGTCCACTTTCACCACAACAAATCTTCCTCTCACTTTTGGTCGATTCTTTTATTGCACAAGGGGGGAACCCTAGAAAAGATTTTTTTAAAYGTTCTTTAGAATCTAGTGGATGGTGGATTGCGTGGACTAGTGCCTATCCAATTGGGCGATGGAATTGGGAATAATGATCGAGAGGGTTTGAACAGTATGGAAGGAGATCTARTTAGGTTGTTATAAAGATGCTCTAACCAACCATGTGGATTTACTTCAATATTCATAAAATTAAAGGAGGGCCCTTCCAAAGACGCTCCTCACATCAAGTAGAAAATCAACTAATTAATAACACCCAACCATGGAAAATTAAAGAGAAGCCAGATATAAAACCATAAATGAAGTAGAGAAAGTGGGACATTGTTCTTATTGAATGAACAACGAACAATACATCAAGTTTTAAAGTTTGATTTCAACACAAGATCAAGAGGACCTAAATGTGTCACACTTAACTTTCATCCCTAGTTAGGGAAATGCATGTGCAAGGTGTAAACAACCCTAAACTAAAATTTATAGAAGGAAAGATCAACAAGACAAAGGGAGTGTTTCTCCTCAACCTTAATGTCTTCTTGTTGGAGAAAACTTGCCCTTCTTCCAATATTATATTAGCATATATGTACAAGTAATTTCCATCCATCAAATCAACTTAAGAAAAACAAAAGAAAGATGAAGATCCTTACATTGAAAGGCCCCTTAACTTTTTCTTTCCAAAAGATCTTTAACTAATATTGGAGGGTAACTCCCACACTTCCAACCATGCCTCTATCAAATGAAATTCTCTTATATTTATAGGCTTCTACCTCGAGTAAGTCCTAATTAAGCCATACATCCATAAAGCCCTTGTGGGGTTTGACTAATCTTCAACATTCCATGTGGAGGCTCCATATCTAGGGAACACCTTCCAAGGATTCTTGAAACCCTAGCACACGTTCTTCCTTTTAACACATGATCACTCAGTAATAAATGTTGTAATTCTTCATTGTGTTGGATATGCTTCATAGACATATGGATGGCTCAATTTCGGTGGATGCTTGACCTTGGATAGATTTCTAGTATGACACCCTTCCCTAGGAGGTTGTTACCATAATCAACATGATGACTATCCCATTAGGTGCACATAATGAGGGAGTCAGTTTCTTGATTAGGAGAGGTACCTACCTAGGAGGAGGAGCATTAGGCAGTTGGAGGAGGGAATTTATCCCTAGGAGCATCAGATCATGTGCCATACACCTTAGAGGTTAAACAATTGACTCGAGGACGCTTAGGTTGAGAAGCATAGTTCATGGAGGTTGGTTCTTGAGTTGGATATAGATGTTGAGGAGAAGCATTGGAGCATGGTAATTACATTGGTACCTATGGAGAAGCATTAGGCACATGAGATGACATGTGGCACATAGTTAGAGGGGGAATTCCTTACATGAGGACTCTTGGAAGCCATCGTGGAAGAGGCAGCATTGGACTAATATATTGTTGAAGAGAACACCATCCTGTAGGAGAGGTGTTGAGCTATAAGAGAATCATGCTTAGAAGTCATTTCATCTTGGTGGTTGGATAAACGTGAGTATGACAATTGTACATCCTTGTACTGTCGAGCACTCCTTGTGGGGTTTCTTTGTTGGATACTTATATGGATATAAGTCTTTTCTTTATGTTAGCCTCCCTTCCCTATTGTATATATAAAGGGAGGAGAAGTCTATCTATCTTTGTAATTGTCTTGGAGAAGTCATGGAAGAAGCAAGAAGCTAGTGTTTATGGTGTAAACCCTAGGCGAGTGCATGAAGAAGAGAGAGACACATTAGATATTCATGGAGAGTTTGCTCTTATGAGACTCTAGGATTTATGCTATGCAAGCAAATCCTAGAGAAAAACATGACGTTAGTGATGATTTGTCTTGTAGAGCTAATCCCTTGGATGATATTGTAGCCTTGTTCTTGTTGATGCGTGGAGGTTAGGGAAAGATAATGAATAGGATAGCTTGATGAGTCTTGAGATTGGCGTGATGCGTTGCTTGAAAGAAGATTGGTTTATTTTACTCATCATTCCATGGAGGTCTCGGCGGTTGTGTTGATGCAAGAGTTGAAGACTTAGAGTTTCGGGACTCAAAAACCTAGCTTGACTTATATCAATTTTGTGATAAAGTTGTGTTGTGTACTTGTACTTCATCACACACACACACACACACACACACACACACACATGAGTTTTGTACTTGTAGATTTGATTTTTAGCTTATGTTATCTTCATGATTGAGTAGATTTTGGCCTTGGTTATGCATATGTTGATTTGACATCACATAGAGCCATAATTATTTATGTGATTCAATACATTTGGAAGATAAGAAGGTAGATTTACTACTGTTATAATCTTTTGTGATAAGCATTTTCAAATTGTTTATATGCTTGAGAAGTGTTCCCTGAGGGATGGAACATCGTTGCATTGAAGTACACTTGTTTGGTATTTATTTTCTTGAGCAACCTTGTGAATCAGGTTAAAGCAAAGTGAAGTATTCGTTGTTGTAAGTTTATATTTCAGATTCAGCTGTAAGGTTGAAAGTTCACAGGGAATAGATTTGAGAAACCTTATGGCTGAGGTGAAATTTTGGAATCTGCATTAATTTTTCGATTCTCAAAATTTCTACAATAGGGTGTGAAAGGAATCCCAAACCTTCTTTGCATTTTTGCTATTTGTGTGATGGGAAAGGTCAGGTTCCATGTACAGAGTTCTCAATCCAAGAGCTTCATCCTTCTTCAGACATATGAGATCATAACTATCATCAATCACAACTTAAAGTGGCTTCTCCAAATACATACATAAACCTTTAAAGTGAAGTAGAGTTTCCATTTGAACAACCAATGCATGATAGTTAACCCCATTGAGGTGGGGAAAAATCCATTTTCCATCCATGGATGCCACAATACCAATGTAGATGTGTAACAACTTGTGTCTCAATTAAGGGAAAAAAAGATTGTGTTGTTCTTGAGGAACAGTCAAAATTGAAACAACTTACATAAATTCACCAAAAAACAAAGAAAAAATTGCCAAGTAGAGGTGTTCCAGGGAAGATGAGGGTAAAAACCCATTAAACTTGTTGTTGTTGAAATATAAGGTGTTGGAAGCCCTGATTTCATATCTGTAACAATCTTGAAGTAGAGCTGCAACCCTAATTTCAGATCTGGAAAAAACTCTTCGAAGAGTGTTGGATAGAGGAAGAAAAGTCCACACTAGATTTGATACCATGTTAGAAATCACATGGTAGCGGATATATGATGAATTCTCCAAGAAACCCTAATCCAATAAGATAAGAAAGATGAAATATAATGCCACATTAATGATGAACACATAAGACTTAAAGAGAGTGTGCAACACAAGTAGAGTGAAATAGTATAGGTGACCTTAGCATAAAAAGGAATAAACTCACTTGAATAAGATGATGCTATAAATGAAGGAGGTGGTGTATTTATACCACTTTGTCAGGGTAAAATTGATATATCCAAGGAGAAGACTAGGATGAACTTACTCAGAGATACAACAAAATACAACAAAGTGTAATAATGTGTGTCTCAACATTGTGAAGGTTCTATCGGTGCGATTGCATCCTTTTGTCACTACTAATAGCTTCAAACCCTGTACAACTTTGCTCTACCATATTGACTCGTTCGGGCCTCTTTCACATTAATTTTATTTTTTTCTTTTGCTTTGTATTTGTTTTGTTGAGTGGGTTTTGATAGATGAAAATATCAACAAAACAAAGGGAGGGTTTCCTTCAGCCCTAATGTCTTCTTGTTGGAGCAAACTTTCCCTTCTTCTGAGAATACACTAGCGGATATGTACAAGTAATTTCCAACACCCAAATCAAACTAAGMAAAACAAAAGAAAGACGAAGATCCTTACATTGAAATGCCCCTTGACTTATTCCTTCGAAAACATATTTATCTAGGATTGAAGGGGAACTCCCAGACTTCCATACATGCCTCTACCGGATGAAATTCTCTTATATTTATAGGCTTTTACTTTGAGCAAGTMCTAATTAAGGCATTACTCCATAAATCCCCTATAGGTTTTGACAAATCTTCAACAGGCCATTTGGAGGATTCTCATGCTAGGGCACACCTTCCAAGGATTCTTGAAACCCTAGCACACCCTCTTTCTCTTTACACATGAGAACTCAGTGATAAATGGTGTAATTCTTCATTGTGTTGGCGATGCTTCATAGACATATGGATTACTCAATTTCGATGTATGCTTGACCTTGGTTGATCCAGATTATTTTTTATAACGAAATGAAATCAAAGATACTACAATGAAATGCAGAAAAATATTTCCAGCAACAAAGAAATAAAGTAATACACAATTTCTATTAATGGGCGAAAATGTAGAAAGACTGTAAAATTACAGAGTGAAAGACTCACTAGAATGGTGGCAGCTTATCTCTAAGAAGAGATGTGATTGCTACTTGCATTCACAAGAATATGATTGTTACAATGAGGCTCCAAAGGCCTTTTTAACATAAGTAAAATCCCAAACCCTAAACCTGGAAGATGAAAAGCCAAAAGGTTTACCGGCCCCGATGGGGGTAGTTGATACGTCAACTTCCCGGGGGCGTAACTTTTCATACGATTTCCATTTGGGGCGCTCGATAAACCGTTGGAAAGGTCTAGCCGAGAAGAACAAAATTTAGAGTGGCCCAGGTCAATGCCTTTGACAATCACTTGGGCCCCATATCAACAAAAAACGCCGTTTAGGGCCTCAAAATGACCCCAGAAGTTTGGAACCAGAAAAACTGTCGAAAAACTGCCAAGATGGAAAACTGTTTTTCGAGCCCGTGGAATAGGTGGATGGACATCGATATCCACCTAGATTAATCCTCCCTCCTTAGGAAGCAATGGTATCCATTACGTTGAGGTCCTGGGGGAGAGGAGGAAGTGTTTGTTGAATCTAAACCTTGATGAGTTGCTTTCCTTGCTGGAGAAGTCACGCTGCTTAGCTTGTTGAAGAATATCACGAACCTGTTGATGGCGGGGTTGGACCTTTTTAACCAGTCGGGTTACCTGAGATGATTGCGTGCAGAAGGAATCTTTGCACTTTGTTGCAATCTTGTCAACCTGCTTTTGTTGGACAAAGTCTTCTTGTGGCCCACAATTTACTTCCTAGACAACAATTTTAGTGCTACAAAAAATGAAGGAGAAAATATAAACTAAATTACACGCCCAAAGAAAACAACGGAGGCAAAACATAAGCACAAAAAGCATATATACTATTAAATTTGTCTTGCTTTATTTTAACTCACAATGACACATAATTCACTACATATTTATAGTTTTTATTCAGGGCATCTAGAGCCTTTAGTGATAGGAAAAAATTAGAATACAATCAATTTAGAAACACTTGGGTCAATAGCGAAGAAGTTTATGGGCCTCTCTATTCGGGAAAGTTCTACGCCTTTTTGACTTCGCTGGCCATGGTAGTTAGCAATGACTTCTAGAATTTATGGAGACGGGAGTGCGCTAGTTTTTTCAGTGGTTTCTCGAAGCTTCATTTTGCTTCAATCTTAACAATTTCCACCTCCTTCTCCCATGACTCAGACTTGAGGTCACGACATTGAATCGAGGCACTTTCTTCTTCTTGTAGACTAATCAACGATGGAAAACACAGTCAAAGACCCAACAAATAGCCAATTATGATGAACTCAAAGAATGAGTTCATTTAAACCAATGCTAATCACGACGCCCCAACACATCTTCATTGTTGGTGTTGATGTTTTGGCAACATCAGAAAGACATTCTACTAGATTGATAATTAATAATATGATTATTAATTATTAAGCAATATTATTAATGTAATAATATATTTATAATATAAAGTATAATATATATAATAAATTGTAAAGTATAAATATATTTATTACCCAAGGGACGCATCTCTTCATGGATGGTCACCATGGTCACCATAGGTTCTTTATATATAGAACACTCATCATTCTAATAAGATATGCATTCAAATACAATATCTTCTCATATGGTATCAGAGTGGGATTGGGATTGACTCCCTCACAGGTGGGCCCAGGAAAATGAGAGTAGAGTAAAGTCTTGGGAGTGTTAAATTTATGGGGTTGTTGCAATATCTATGTACAACATATTTACTTTTTACTCCTACCTAAATTATAGAAAGAATTCCATAAATTATGGTGGGCAATAATTTCTAGTAAAAATGTCCAATTACCTAAATATGAGGAATGTATTGCATATTTACTTCTACCTATATTTATGCAAAGAATCCCATGAATTATGGAGGAACAATTTAATAAAGTCTAATACTATGTGGATGGATAATAACCAAATTAATCTTTGGGTAGTTACGAGAGGTATTCTCCAACTATTTATAAGAAAGAAAATTTAATTTAATTTTCAAAGAGACGTGTCTTTTTGGATCAATTTAATATTAATATAAAAAGACACAACAATAGACACACATATTTTTCTCTCTCACACGTGGGAAGTGATCTAAGGAAGAGGCTGAAGTTTCTAAGTAGTTGAAATTTTCTAAGTGTAATTACTTAGTGATGTTCTAGAGTTTACTAAAGTAATATTGTTGGAAGTAATTACCACTTGCAAAAAAGTGTGTTTGTCTAATTTAACACTAGAAAATCAACATGGTTAGCCATATGACATTGAGTATATGATGGATGCGTGTTAGTAGAAGACGTATCATTTCAAGTTTCATTGTATATAGTTGTGCACAAGATAAATTGATCTCCTCTAGGAGATGTTTTTTTGTTGATCTTGTTTCTTGTTCTGGGCACGTCACAGGTAATAGCTCTAAGAAGGAACCATAATGATAGTTGTAGGAAGCAACATGAAGCAAAACTATCCATACATAGAGTTGTGCACATCCATGTAATGAAGAAGAAGAGGAGGTCAACACATGCAAAGGGAGTGTTGTTATTTTATGTAATTTCAGAAGTTATTATTAAGTGTTAATCTTTCAACATTGGGATGACATTCTCCTGGGATTGGTCATGGTAATTTGACCAATGGAGAATGGCCCTGGCATATTCTTCTAAGTACATAAGACTCAAAGTGTGTGGCTTTCAACATCCAAAAGGACTGAAATTCTTCCTGTGGCACAGATGGCAACCTTATCAGGAAGAATGGTCCTTGTAGTCACAGAACACTCAGTTGAGTACGTGACAACTGCAGGGCAATCAACGTACAGATTGAAGAAGGATTTATATGGATTAAAGTATGCACCTAAAGCATGGTGTGGAAAAGATCATCTCAGAGTGTAAGAAAAAAAAAATTGGCTGCTGAGTATGAGATGAAAGATTTCAGGATGATGCATTACTTTTTGGGTCCCAAGGTGTGGCAAAGATAGGATGAGATCTTTCTGAATCAAGGGAAGAATACAAGAAATCCTAAAGAGGTTCATGATGTTGGATATCAAGGCAATGACTACACCTATGGTATCAAATCTGAAATTGTTGTAGGATATGACTTTAGAGACTGTGGATGTTACTTTATACAGGCAGATGGTGGGTTCGTTGATGAACTTGACGAACACAAGATGAAATATATGTTTTGTTGTGAACACCCTTAATCAATATATGGAGCAACCTAGGTAAGTTCATTTGGTCACAACAAAACATGTGATGAGGTACCTTAAGGGTACATTGGATTATGGTCTCAGGTATGTGACAAACCATGAGTTCAGGTTATATGAATATTCAGATTCAGATTGGGCCGACAATATTTCTGATCGGAAGAGTACTTCGACATATTTCTTCAGTATAGCCTCCAGTATGGTTTGATTGAGTAGCAGGAAGTAGTTGTGTGTAGCACTCAGTATGACTGAGGCAGAGTATGTGGCAGCATCTACAACAAGTCGTGAAGCAGTGTGGCTTCGGAAATTGTTGACTATTTGACTGAATTTTGACTTGTATGTAAGACCTACAAGAAGAGGATGACGAGACTTGTTTTGGAGGACAAGTGATGAAGTTAGCAGGTTGAAGATCCAATTGATATTCAGTGCTCGAGAGGGATACATACAGTCAGTTCCAGAGGGAGATGGGTACTGCAGTAAGGAGCAAGAGGCTCTATCAGATGCATGAAGCAGTCCTGTGTGGTGCCCAATATGGTTGAAGCTGAGTATGTGGCCGCATGTGCAACAAGTCGTGAAGCAGTGTGGCTTTGAAAATTGAAGACTATTGCACTAAATTTTGCTTGTAGGTAATACCTACAAGAAGAGGATGAAGAGACTTGTTCTGGAGGACAAGTGTTGAAGTTAGCAGGTTGAAGATTCAGTTGATATTCAGTGCTCGAGAGGGAGCTGGATGGTCAGTTCCATAGGGATATGGGTACTACAATAAGGAGTAAGAGGCTCTGTCGGATGTAGGAAGCAATCATGTGTGGTGCTCAGTATGGCTGAAGTTGAGTATTTGGCAGCATGTGCAATGGAAGTGTGGCTTCGAGAACTTATGTCTAGGTTATTTGGTCTCGGAATGGAGGTGACATGCATTTGGTGTGACAACTAGAGTTACCTGAAGTTGTTAGAGAACCTCGTGGTCTATGACAGGTCGAAGCATATCGAGATCATATATTACTATATAAGGGATATAGTGCAAAAGGGAGCAGTGAGGCTCTAGTTTCGTGCCTATAGAGGATCAAGTTGCGGATGTGTTTACCAAGCCGTTGTCGAGGATGAATTTTGAGTACTTTAGGGACAAGCTTGGCATGGTCCCTCTTCAGATGGAGTGTTCTCATCTAGCATGAAAAAGGGTTGGCACTAAGACATGTAGAACTCATCCAGCATGAAAAAGGGTTGGCACTGAATGTTCTCATCCAACATGAAAAAGGGTTGGCACTGAGACAGGTGGAACTCATCCAACATGAAAAAGGGTTGGCACTGAGATAGGTGGAACTCATCCAACATGAAAAAGGGTTGGTGCTGAGTGTTCTCATCTAACATGAAAAAGGGTTGGCACTGAGACAGGTGGAACTCATCCAGCATGAAAAAGGGTTGGCACTGAGTGTTCTCATCCAGCATGAAAAAAGGTTGGCACTGATACAGGTGGAACTCATTAAACATGAAAAAGGGTTGGCACTGAGTGTTCTCCTCTAGCATGAAAAAGGGTTTGCACTGAGACAGGTGGATCTCATCCAGCATGAAAAAGGGTTGGCATTGAGACCAAGGGTGCACATGATCCGGTATTGATGCATCACAGGGAGTGGTTGTCTCGAGGACATGTTGTAGCTATTGAGAGCTACCCATGGACCTTGGTTGCATGGGGTGAAGTCATGTTTCACTATGGATATCCGAGGATGTATAGATTCACATGTTAAACAGTCAATGGATGTGAGCTCGTGTGGTATCAGACTTGGAGTCTGCTTGTGGAAATAATACCTTCCTAGTTAAGAGGGAGTGATGGCTTCATATGTTATCCCAGGGTAGTGGATGTAATGATGACATGTTGTAGCCATTGGAGAGCTACCCATTAGACCTAGAGGCATGTTGAAGAGACGAGGTATAGATGTTATCGCAGGGTATTGGATGTCATGCATAAGATATCCAAGTTTTATGTGGGAAATTGGATATTATCATGATGACATGTTGTAGCTATTGGAGAGATACCCACTGGTCCTAGATGCATGTTGTGAAGTCACAAGGGTGCACGTGATGAGGCACATATGCATTGCAGGGTAGTGGATGTCCTCGGGACATGTTGAAGTTATTTGAGAACTACTCACATGCCTTGGATGCATTGGTTGTGAAGTCACAAGGGTACACATTATGAGGTACAGATGCATTGTGAAGTAATGGATGTCATGGTGAAATGTTGAAGCTATTTGAGAGCTACCCACATGTAATCTTCAAAGGTAATATTCAGAGGTAATCTTGGCATAATGTAGAATGTATCCCTCACTGAGAGGGAGTGTTGATGTTTGGGCAGCGTCATAAAGACATTCTACAATATTATTAATGTAATAATATATTTATAATATAAAGTATAAATATATATAATACAGCATGAAGTATAAATATATTTATCACCCAAGGGACGCATCTCTTCGTGGATGGTCACCATGGTCACCATATGTTATTTATATATAGAACATTCATCATTGTAACAAGATATTCATTCACATACAATATCTTCTCATATCCAAAATTCAACAATTCGTTGACGCATGGAGAATAGTTTATCCCACTATATTAGAAGCAAAGCCAAAAATGAAAATGATACATCATGCGTGCAATGAATTATCATGACAAATCCACATAGGATTCAATAGTAACAATTAGCAATGACATAGAGGTTGAAGTCGTGAAAGTTTGTGCTATAAACCTCAAAAGCCTATCAATAAACAATCGAAGGAGTTCTAGGAGAATACAAGCATTGATGGTCATTAAATATAAATATAGTATTTTTTATAATCATGCATGGAAATCAAACAAGCATCCCCTAAGCAAATAACAAATCCACAAATTTTGAAGGCTACAAATCAAAATAAAGATCACCCCATTGCCCATTAAAAAGATACACAAAGAAACTAGAGAGCAATTACAAAAGATGATAACATGTTGTAACAAAATTGTAATAAAGGCACCAACCCAAACGAATAGGTGAAATGAGTAGGACCCATCACTTAGTGAATTCGAGAAACTAACCCGACCATAAACCTTAATGACTCACTACATGCCCAAGTTGTGAACAAACCTATAATGCCACGAGGAATTAATACTCAACAATAAAGACAGGGCCATGCAAGTTTGTGCCATAACCTTTACATGCCCAGGTTGTGAACCAACCTAGAATGCCATGGGAAATGAATACTCAACAATAAAGGCAAGGACATGCAAGTTTGTTCTAGAACCTTGAAATCCTTATGAGGGATCATGCAAACCAAACAATGAGGGAGTGAGCTTCAATGATTGAATCAATTAGAGTAGTAGTTATGACATACCAATTCTCTAGGTATTTTGGAAACTTGAAACCCTTATGAGGGAGAACACAAACCAAGCAATGAGGGAATGAGCTTCAATGATTGAATCAATTAGAGTAGTAGTTGTAGCCATAGAATTGAAGGAGGCTTCCCTTAGGTTGTAGCCTGAGAAACTAGGGGGTTGAAGCCTCCTTCCAGTTGCAACTGGAAAACAAAGGAAGTTGGTGCTTCCAATGAATGTAATTCTTCAAGGCATATAAGAAAAAAACATTATGTTGTTTTCTCCCGCTTTGGGTTTCCACGTAAAAACACTGTTGTACTGTGTATGTGTATGATTGTTCATTTATTCATTGTTTATTTACTCTGAAAATATTGGATGATAATGCTACATTGATATAACACTTGCATTATATGGTTAAAAAGGATTAAATTGCTCTATTATTGATTCACCTCCCTCTCAGTAATCCAACAATTGGTGTCAGAGCAGGTTCTTTCATAAATTAGTTTAACCACTAAAAGGTAGATCATGGAGAGCAACAACATGTATAAAAATGGAATACCACAGTTTGATGGACAAAATTATGGATTTTGGAGCATAAGGATGAAGACATATATACAGGCAAAAGGATTTGAAATTTGGCAATCAATTGTAGATGGATACACAACACCAACAATTCCACCGACAAATGACAAAGCAATGAAACTCGGTTAGAATAATTCCAAAGCCACAAATGCACTTATGAATGGTCTTGGAGAATCG
>JASDQU011401901.1:7405-18929 GCA_032191745.1 Picea mariana
TTCATCTTATAGCCTTTTGACCTAGCTACAAAATGTGTGATAACATTTTAGCGTCATTGCCGGAGAACATTGAGTCAATTATCCTCAAACAACAAATCTTTTTGGTAAGCCTTTCTCAGATACCTTATCTTGCAAGCTTACCTAGAGACTCCACTAGGGTGTTTTCCATTCTCTTTGATAGTTTCAAATAAACTATCTGGTGACTCCACAAACTAAAAAGAGGTTCAATAATCCTCCTTTGTCTTTCAGAAGGAAGCCTCCCAAGAACTCTCATGTTGTCAAATCACTTTTTGGGAAGAGCCTTCCTTTAGGAATCATGTCTAGCTCTCAAACCACTACAACGAACCCAACCAACAATCAAAGATAATGGTCATATACTCTTTTCAAGCTGTTAGACATGTCAGCCATACCAGGATACCCTAGGCAAATGCCACCCAAGTATGAGAAGTGGTTGCCTAAATTTACCGGTACTGATGCAATCAGTGCCGAAGACCATGTGAGCAAATTTTGAGCATTTTTCAGCTTCACCCCATTAGTGATGATGCTGAAGATCTAGTCATGAAGTTGTTCTCCACTACTCTTTATGATGCCTCAAGGCATTGGTACCTAAGCCTTCCCAATGGAAGCATCAAAACCATGGATAGACTTGAAGAGGCCTTTCTCAAAAGATGGAGTGTCAAAGAAAACCCTAATATGCTTCTCACACGACTGAATAACCCTGCCAAATATGAAAATGGGTCCATTCGGGAATTCCACACCAGATTTGAAACTTTACTGCAAAGAATTCCCGCAAGCCATCATCTGAAAGATGACTACCTCGTCCATGTTTACACCAGATCTTTTAATGGCCAACTATGGTATCTTCTTAGAGACAAAACCCCCCAGTCCATTCAAGAATCCCAAGAGCTCACTACCAAAATAGAAGGGAACCTCCTTTCATCCAACATTGAGCCTTTTTCTAACCCAAGGGGGAGAATAGACACTAAACCAAAGATAGTTCACAAGGTTGAGCCTACTTCAGATCTATGTACCAACATCACCAACCTACAAGCCTCTATGGATGGTATCATAAACAATCAAGAGGAAATGATAAACAGGGTCGTCAAATTGGAAAGTTCTCAAACCCAGGCACCCAGGGTCCCATACAAAGGACAATTCTAGAAAGGGGGCCAATTTTATAAACCAAAGAATGAGCATGAAGTTCCAAACACTTTGGCGCCTGCAAACGTTGTTGATGAAAATCCTTGGTGCCTAGAATGCAGCAAAGCACATTGGGAACATGAGTGCCCTTACAATAATGGCCATCAACAAGTCAACAACATGGATTGTTTCATGGAGTTTCCTCAGATAAATATCACAGATGTGGAACATCAGGAAGCTATGAAAGAAGCAGCCAAATCAGCAAGAATCACGGTGATAAACAACTTGGATCAAGAATCACGATAAAAGATAAAGAAACTGGAATTTCAGGTGTACAGAAGAAAGAATTTGAAATAACCCACTACTGATCAGGAAAATCCCCAACCCCTGGAAATGCTTCTTCCCAAGACATCCAGGGCTGGCAAGGTTGACTTGAACTTTGACTTCGAAGGGGCATTATAAGAAATGCATGTAAATGTCCCCCTAAGAGAAGCAATCAAGATCCCATACATCAAGGAATGATTCGACACTTTCTTTTCGGGATCCGATGAGCCTATGGACCCTCCTATTATGTTGCAAGCTGATCACTTCAGGTTCCAGTATGGTGAAAACCCTCCTTTCTTCATGACGTTGACAATGAATGACAAGAACCTCAACAATTGCATGTTAGATACAGGTGCTGGTGCCAAAATGATGTCACTCAAAGTCATGCAACAAGTGGGTTTGAAGGTCACACAGCCTTATAGAAATGTATGTGGTTTCAAATCTAAAGCCATACCCACACATGGGGTGGTTGAGAATGTTGAAGTTCACCTAAAGGAGGACTTAGAGAATATGGTCCACGTTGACATTGTGGTAGTTGATGTCCCAGATGTGTGGGGAATGTTGTTGTCTAGGATGTTTGGTGCAATGTTAGGTGGCACCCTTGAGATGGACCTCACATTCTTGCAATTTCCTTTGAAAAATGGAACGGTAGGCCNCACAGCCTTATAGAAATGTATGTGGTTTCAAATCTAAAGCCATACCCACACATGGGGTGGTTGAGAATGTTGAAGTTCACCTAAAGGAGGACTTAGAGAAGATGGTCCACGTTGACATTGTGGTAGTTGATGTCCCAGATGTGTGGGGAATGTTGTTGTCTAGGATGTTTGGTGCAATGTTAGGTGGCACCCTTGAGATGGACCTCACATTCTTGCAATTTCCTTTGAAAAATGGAACGGTAGGCCGTCTCCTCAATGTGCCAATAACTGGGGACCATGTGCAAGATATTACTTACCCCGTCAATAATGACAAAGAAAAAAATGAGATGATACAGACTCTTCAAAAGTATTCTCCAGAAGATATGCCCTTTGTAATAGAGGAAGACTTTGATCAGATTGAATGGCCCAAGAAAGAAGAATGCCAACAACTCCTGGATGAATTCAAAAACAAAGAGATTGGGACAGTGAAGATATTAAAGAAACATGAAGATGGCGTACAAATCCACTTGTCTCAACAGGAAGATTTTACAGTGGAAGCCCACCCCCCTCCCTCCCTCAGTACAATACACCAGGGTTGTTCAAGGAACGACCAAATACAAAATCATAAAGTACAAGGAGGGAGACATGGTATGGATGTGGCATACCTAGAAAGGAGAGCCAACTAATGTAAAAGGAAGCACTATGTCATGGCTCGGATCCTTCAAAGTTGGAATGGAATCAGTTAACGACTCATATTATCTATCCACTTTATAGGGAAGAAGGCGCCCATTACCTATTAGCGGGTACCTCCTCAAACCCCACTAAGGTGGGGGGACTTGATTTCATAGGCAAGTGCAAGTAGGTAGGCATTCTTCATGTATTATACCATTTTCATTTCATGTTAGTTTCTTTCACATTTGCATTGTTGATTGTTTTCTTTAAATTTTTATATATATCTATGTATGCTGTGGTGGCATTACCGCCCCATTTTTGTTACTAATGCCCCTATCAATATTGAGAAAGTCTATAGGTTATGACAAAGATGTTGAGGTTCTCATGCACTCTATGGTGAGCACATGTCCCTGAGTTGGAGCCAGATGTTATCAATGATATTTAGGGATAATTAGGAGATCATGTCTCGAGGCCCACAGGTCCTAGACATGGAGTACCGAGAGTAGGATTGACGTGAGCATGGCCCTGGAGGGCCCATCCTTTTATTCTTCCATCAACTTTATCTTGTCAGCAGCAACAGCATCTATCACCATCGGCTTGGTCCTGTATCAGAATAGGTTCTTGCTCCATGAGATAATTGGTCCAAGTATCATGGTATGTGTCACTTTTGATCATTAAAACCTTTGAATATATGCATTTGATTCCTTTTATCTATTACAACTGCTTGGATCTTACATTAGCCCACTTGACCATGCTTGGGGATATTGACAGGGTGCTCTAGCAAGCTTGTGCCCATCAGTCTTGGTTTTCCACTGGTGGTATTTCTAAAGAGCCATCGTCCACTCCCATCATAGCACCACTCTTTCATCTTATCTCCCGCTCATTTATCCCATTCCCCTTGTCTGGGCATTGGATTGACCGGTTTGTAGGGTTGAACCTTATCTCGTGGGAAGAAGGGGCTAAAGGCCCAAAAGGTAAAAGAAGCTGGAAAAAGATAAAATCCTAAAAATGAAACCTCGAGATGCTGGGCCCAGGGATCCCCGAAAAGGCAATAAAAAGCCTCTTAGCAAGAAACAAGAGGGACCCAGAAAATAAGAAATAATATCTAATCAGAGGATAGGGGGTCTCATCATGAGCTAGCCTATTAGGTTCATGAGTACCTAGCAGTATGACATTGCCACCATCTGGTTACCACACCAGGGCATTGACCTTTGGTTGCATGGCCAAAGGAAAGGGGGTCTCATCGCGAGCCAACCTTCTCATATCTATGAAAGTACTTGTGGGTAACACTGTTAGCTCTGGTCACCATGCCAAGGCAGTGTCCTCTGGTTAGCCCTTGAATAAAAACAAAAAGAAGAAGAAAAAGGAAATAAGAAAATAAAGCGAGAAAATAATAAAGGCAAGAACGGGCTTGGAAAAAATGCATCTATGACAGGTACAGCTCGCCTTCTACAAAGGCACCCATAAATAACATTATGCATCCTTGGATCTCACTTCACCCACATGTCTGGACATCCCCTAGCCACATCACCTCACTTACATGGCTTGGATGAAACCTTCCTGGAGACTTCTCTTTTCTTGTTGATACTAGCCCAATAGGACGTCTTGTCTTTTTCTTCGATCTTGTATTGTAGGTTTTTGTAATGTCTTTGAGCTATTGATTGATGTATCAGTGTTTTTATGCATATGTTTGATAATATTAATGATGAAATGTGATTGGAATTGCTATGATCCCTGTGAATAATGAGCCCATGGATGAAATGGCTTTTGATGTGCAGGACCATGCCCGACGAACAAGTACCATTTGGACCAGTACAGATGGGGAGATGAATAGTTCGGACCTCGATGGGGCTGAAGATCCTACCATATGGATGCTGAGACCCCATCAAGGGGTAGAGACAGGATGGTGGTTGATCACAATTTTGCACCAGAGAGGAAGAGGATGTTTCATCCTAGGCACTTTGGCAGAGCCCGGCCTTGGGGTATTGACCCACTTCCAGTGAAACGTTTTCCCTGGATGGCCCAGGACATCACCTAGGAGCTCATGACATCACCTTGAGCATGTGACAGTTTGACAGGGCAATTGGCATGTGTAGCATGATTGGGAGGCCCAAAGAGGGCCAACGTTTTTCCCTTTGGTGTTGCACTTGCCCTAAAAAGGGCTAACGTCTCCCTCAGTGGGACTTGACATCTTACTTTTGCTCAGTTAAAGTTTTAAAATGAACATTTAATGTAAAACAAGTATTACTTTGACATTCTGGCCTTCTCGACCATTTTATGACCTAAAAAGTAAATTAGGTCATTGATACACTATATATTGAGTTGTTTTAGCCTAATTTTCTCACAACACATCACTCACTCATTAGTGAGGTCTAATTTTAGCACCCTACTTGGGTATTTTTGCTGGTTTAGTGAGGCGCACTTGTTGAAGGAAGGCATTTCTTGGCATTTTATGGTTTTTCTCTTGAAGGAGGGTGTTACAACTAGGGCTTGCATGGTTATCTCTTAATGAATTGTAAGTATTTTTCTGCAAAACTTCTTAACTGAATGGTTGTAGTCTTATTTTCTTACATGTATTTATAATTTGCTAAATCAAAACCCTAGGTGACAAGCACACAAGTAGGTCCTTGTCTCATGTCCCCTAATAGAGAAATTTTCAGCCATTGAAGAACGAAGAAAGAGCCTAGCCATAGCTACACTCTCATTTCTTCTTCTCCCTGAGCTAGCTGTACTTTCCAGATGTCAAGAAGGAGGAGACGTCCTAGGCCTAGGTTATCTACACCTAGGGCCATTTTTCTTCTAGGGTTTAGTGATAGAGCCTTGTTGTAGCAACACTCTCCCTCACTACACTCTGTTGTCTTGATTTATCTTTCATGCTAGTTGTTTTTTCCAAGTTAACCTAAGGAAGGAGGAGAGAGAACGAGGCCTTTCTTTAGCAACACCAGAGTGAGCCTCTCTCCCCTAAGAATATGATTATGGGGCCCTGCCATAGCAGAACTTCAGAAATTTTCCTTCTAGTCCTTAGCCATCCTCCTTCAACCCTTGCATCCTCTATTAAATTTACTCCATTAGCCCAAAGGCACTGATCTCAGACCTCCAGCGTTGAAGTTAAAGTGATCAAACAATTCTCAAACTCTTTTCTAAATTGAAACCCTAACTAACTACTAACCCTAAGTTGTTGACTTCATACCTGAATATTTCATCTTTATGCAACAACGTCTTGTTTGAAGAAGCAATTGAATGATGATTTAGGAATTAATTGTTGGTGTGTTGGTTTGTTACATTGAATGCCATGTCATTTCAGTATCTATTGAGGAAGTGATATTATTTTCATTTCTATATTGATAAACATTGACTTTGTCAATATTTATTGCCATAATTGCTTATTTAAATATCAGATAGTCTTATGAAGTACTAAACCATTGAATTATAGCTTGCATATATTGGTTTTCTATTGATTTGTTCCAGGAAGGTGTTCTTCTTTGGGGATTCACTTCATTATTGGCTATGTAGCCAGGACTATCTGTTTTGGTGTTGACCTTTGAAGGGGGAAATTCACCTTTGTCCTTTTAACTTTTTCCTCTTCAAAACTCCAAGTTACCAGGGACGTCTCCTCTAGGCCTAACCTCCCTAAAGAGAAAGAACCTCCCCATCGTGGTGACATTGGGTGGGATAGGTTCCTATTACGCCAGTTTGACCTTCATCTTATAGCCTTTTGGCCTAGCTACAAACTGTGTGATAACAGTGTCCATTCATGGAAATATACAACTAGTTCATAGTGTACACAAGGGGCCTTTATGGCACTGTCTATCCCTTGACCAACCTCCAAGGTAGATTTTGCTCAGATATGAGTGTCAAATTGTGTGGGGGGTCAGAATAGAAGTGGTTGAGAGGTCGATAAGATTCACAAATGTGTTGTTCATGAGAATTGCATGGCTTTTCTTGTAGACAATCATGCATCTTGCATGCTGAGGGCTATGTTAGCCTGTGCGCTATGTGTGCGCTTCCTTTGGTGAGTTTGCACACTTTGATTTTTGAACCAAGTATATATTTGTTTTCCTTTTTGATGGATTTTGGTGTTGTAGGTCAACTAATTGCTTCTGGAATTGATGTCTTTCTTCAACCATTGTGTGCAATGTTGTGGATTATTTTTCAGTGATAACAAATGCCCCCTGATCTGTTAGGTTAGGAGCATACATATAGCTGAAATACATCAGTTTTTATTTTGCTGAGACTTCCATTGTAAGGAAGAGTGAAGAGAGGAACTGCAAGAGAGATCCGCTAGAGGGAGAGGGAAAAATGTGGGATCCAAAGCTTTCTCTAGGAGAAAA
Source organism: Picea mariana (assembly GCA_032191745.1). Taxonomy (NCBI): domain Eukaryota; kingdom Viridiplantae; phylum Streptophyta; class Pinopsida; order Pinales; family Pinaceae; genus Picea; species Picea mariana. The sequence goes on from JASDQU011401901.1 coordinate 14,508, forward strand.
AAAATAAAATATCTATACATAGGAGGTCGACATGCCCCATGCTCGTGTCATGAAACCAAAATGTGGGACTATAACTGAATATGTATGATTATGTGGATAGTTTTAGTTCCCTCGAGGGTGGTTGGTAAGCCTTTCCTCAGAGACCTTATCTTGCAAGCTTACCTGGCGACTACACTAGGGTGTTTTCCATTCTCTTTGATAGTTTCAAATAAACTATCTAGCTACTCCAAAAACTAAAAAGAGGTTCAATAATCCTCTTTCGTCTTTTAGAAGGAAGCCTCCCAAGAACTCTCCTGTTGTCAAATCACTTTTCGGGAAGAGCCTTCCTTTAGGAATCATGTCTAGCTCTCAAACCGCTACAATGAACCCAACCAACAGTCAAAGATAATGGTCATCTACTATTTTCAAGCCGTTAGACATGTCAGCCATACCAAGATACCCTAGGCAAATGCCACCCAAGTATGAGAAGTGGTTGCCTAAATTTACCGGTACTGATGCAATTAGTGCCGAAGACCATGTGAGCAAATTTTGGTCATTCTTTAAGCTTCACCCCATTAGTGATGATGCTGAAGATCTAGTCATGAAGTTGTTCTCCACTACTCTTTATGATGCCTCAAGGTGTTGGTACCTAAGCCTTCCCAATGGAAGCATCAAAACCATGGATAGACTTGAAAAGGCTTTCTCAAAAGATGGAGTGTCAAAGAAGACCCTAATATGCTTCTCACAGGACTAAATAACCCTACCAAATATAAAAATGAGTCCATTCGGGAGTTCCACACTAGATTTGATACTTTACTGCAAACAATTCCCATAAGCCATCATCCGAAAGATGACTACCTCGTCCATGTTTACACTAGATCTTTTAATGGCCAACTACGGTATCTTCTTAGAGACAAAACCCCCAGGTCCATTCAAGAATCCCAAGAGATCACTACCAAAATAGAAGGGAACCTCCTTTCATCCAACATTGAGCCTTTTGCTAACCCAAGGGGGAGAATAGACACTAAACCAAAGATAGTTCACAATGTTGAGCCTACTTCAGATCTATGTACCAGCATCACCAACCTACAAGCCTCTATGGATGGTATCATAAACAATCAAGAGGAACTGATGAACAGGGTCGTCAAATTGGAAAGATCTCAGACCCAGGCACCCAGGGTCCCATACAAAGGACAATTCTAGAAAGGGGGCCAATTTTATAAACCAAAGAATGAGCATGAAGTTCCAAACACTTTGGCCCCTGCAAACGTTGTTGATGAAAATCCTTGGTGCCTGGAATGTAGCGAAGCACATTGGGAACATGAGTGCCCTTACAATAATGGCCATCAACAAGTCAACAACATGGATTGTTTCATGGAGTTTCCTCAGATAAATATCACAGATGTGGAACATCAGGAAGCTGTGAAAGAAGCAGCTAGATTAGCAAGGATCACGGTGATAAAAAACCTGGATTAAGAATCATGATAAAAGCTAAAGAATTCAAAATTTCAGGTGTATAGAAGAAAGAATTTGAAATAACCCACTGTTGATCAAGAAAATCCCCCACCCCTAGAAATGCTTCTTCCCAAGACAACCAGGGATGGCAAGGTTGACCTGAACTTTGAATTCAAAGGGGCATTATCAGAAATGCATGTAAACGTCCCACTAAGAGAAGAAATCAAGATCCCATACATCAAGGAATGATTTGACACTTTCTTTTCTGGATCCAATGATCCTATGGACCCTCCTATTATGTTGCAAGCTGATCACTTCAGGGTCCAATATGGTGAAAACCCTCCTTTCTTCATGATGTTTACAATGAATGACAAGAACCTCAACAATTTCATGTTAGATACAGGTTTTGGTGCCAAAATGATGTCACTCAAAGTCATGCAACAAGTGGGTTTGAAGGTCACACAAACTTATAGAAGTGTATGTGGTTTTGAATCTAAATCCATACCCACACATGGGGTGGTTGAGAATGTTGAAGTTCACCTAAAGGAGGACCCAGAGAAGATGGTCCACGTTGACATTGTGGTAGTTGATGTCCCAGATGTGTGGGAAATGTTGTTGTCTAGGAAGTTTGGTGCAATGTTAGGTGGCACCCTTGAGATGGACCTCAAATTATTGCAATTTCCTTTGAAAAATGGAATGGTAGGCCGTCTCCTCAATGTGACAATAACTGGGGACCATGTGAAAGATATTACTTACCCCATCAATAATGAAAAAGAAAAAAAATGAGATGATACAAACTCTTCAAAAGTATTCACCAGAAGATATGCCTTTTGCAATAGAGGAAGACTTTGATCAGATTGAATGGCCCAAGAAATAAGAATACCAACAACTCCTAGATGAATTCAAAAACAAAGAGATTGGGATAGTGAAGATATTAAAGAAGCATGAAGATGGCGTACAAATCCACCCATCTCAATAGGAAGATTTTACAGCAGAAGCCCACCCCCTTCCCTCAGTACAATACACCAGGGTTGTTCAAGGAACGACCAAATACAAAATCATAAAGTACAAGGAGGGAGACATGGTATGGATGTGGGATACCTAGAAAGGAGAGCCAACTAATGTAAAAGGAAGCACTCTGTCATGGCTCGGACCCTTCAAAGTTGGAATGGAATTAGTTAACGACTCATATTATCTATCCACTTTATAGGGAAGAAGGCGCCCATTACCTATTAGCAGGCACCTCCTCAAAACCCACTAAGGTGAGGGGACCTGATTTCACAGGCAAGTGTAGGTAAGTAGGCATTCTTCGTGTATTATACCATTTTCATTTCATGTTAGTTTCTTTCACATTTGCATTGTTGATTGTTTTCTTTAAATTTTTATATATATCTATGTATGCTGGGGTGGAATTACCACCCCATTTTTGTTACTGATGCCCCTATCAAGATTGAGCAGGTCTACAGGTTATGCCAGAGATGTTCAGGTTCTCATGCACTCTACGGTGAGCACATGTCCCTGAGTTGGAGCCATATGTTATCCCCGATATTTAGGGATAACTAGGAGATCATGTCTCGAGGCCCACAGGTCCTAGACATGGAGTACCGAGAGAAAGATTGACCTGAGCATGGCCCTGGAGGTCCCATCCTTTTATTCTTCCATCAACTTTATCTTGTCAGCAGCAGTAGCATCCATCACCATCGGCTTGGTCCTGTATCAGAACAGGTTCTTTCTCCATGAGCTAATTGGTCCAGGTATCATGGTATGTGTCACTTTTGATCATTAAAACCTTTGAATATATGCATCTGATTCCTTTTATCTATGACAACTGCTTGGATATTACATTAGCCCACTTGACCATGCTTGGGGATATTGACAGGGTTCTCTAGAGAGCTTGTGCCCATAGGTCTTGGTTTTCCACTGGTGGGATTTCTGAAGAGCGATCGCCCGCTCCCATCATAGCACCACTCTTTCATCTTATATCCCACTCATTTATCCCATTACCCTTGTCTGGGCATTGGATTGACCTGTTTTTAGGGTTGAACCTTATCTCGTGGGAAGAAGGGGCTAAAGGCCCAGAAGGTAAAAGAAGCTGGTAAAAGATAAAATCCTAAAAATAAAACCTCAAGATGCTTGGCCCAGGGATCCCCAAGAAGGCAATAAAAAGCCTCTCAGCAAGAAACAAGAGGGACCCAAAAAATAAGAAACAAGATCTAATCAGAGGATAGGGTGTCTTGTCATGAGCCATCCTATTAGGTTCATGAGTACCTAGCAGTATGACATTGCCACCATCTGGTTACCACACCAGGGCAGTGACCTTTGGTTGGATGGCCAAGGGAAAGGGGGTCTCATCACGAGCCAACCTTCTCATCTCTATGAAAGTACTTGTGGGTAACACTGTTAGCTCTAGTCACCATGCCAAGGCAGTTTCCTCTTGTTATCCCTTGAATAAAAAGAAAAAGAAGAAGAAAAAACAAATAAGAAAATAAAGCGAGAAAAGAATAAAGGCAAGAACGGGCTTGGAAAAAATGCATCCATGACAGGTACAACTCGCCTTCTACAAAGGCACCCATAGATAACATTATGCATCCTTGGATCTCACTTCACCCACATGTCTGGACATCCCCTAGCCACATAACCTCACTTACATGGCTTGGATGAAACCTTCCTAGAGACTTCCCTTTTCTTGTCGATACTAGCCCAGTAGGACGTCGTGTCTTTTTCTTCGATCTTGTATTGTAGGTTTTTGTAATGTCTTTGAGATATTGATTGATGTATCAGTGTTTTTATGCATATGTTTGATAATATTAATGATGAAATGTGATTGACATTGCTATGATCCCTGTGAATAATGATCCCATGGATGGCATAACTTTTGATGTGTAGGACCATGTCCGACGGACAGGTACCATTTGGATCAGTACAGATGGGGAGATGAACAGTTTGGACCTCGATGGGGTTCAAGATCCCACCATATGGATGCTGAGA
>JASDQU011401901.1:24719-44053 GCA_032191745.1 Picea mariana
ATAGGATAAGTGGTGCAATAGTATTCTCAGGGAAATCTGGAGGTAATATTTCTTCGACTTGTGGAACTTCGATGTGGGGAGAGGCCTTTGTAAGAGGAGTATTGTCTTTGATATTTGTTCCATTAGAAGACACTACACACACTTGTGTTGAAATAGATGGGTTGACGAGAGGTGGGGCTCCATTATAAGTTCCTAACAAGGATGGGTTTTTGAATATTCCAGGGCCAATTTTGACTATTGGAAAAGCGTCCAAACCAGCGCGGACAAGAGGGAGGATGTTATCAATGTTGGAAAAATGATTAGGCTCATAATGTGTAAGTTGGTCAATGGTGACGATTTTCCCGGTGTGGGGGAACATCGTCGTACAAAACACAGACGAAGCTATCGCATTTGTAGCATACATGTAGCTACATATGAACAAGATATTGTAATCAAGTGGGGCGTCGATAACTTCAATGTCTATGAGGATGGGTTTTATCCCAAGTTCTATAGGGACATTTTGGAAGAGCCCTTCAGGGGATGATGGTCGACCGTCATAAGCTCTTAAGGTGATGGAAGATGGTACTATCTTAGGTGATTCAAGTTTTTTCCATACTACTTTGGACATGATGCATGTGGATGCACCTTCATCGATGACGCACCAATGAATTGTGATGTTCCATATCTTAATTGGTATTTTAAAAGCTACTAGGGTGGGGAGGCGTGGTTCTCCTTTATCTAGATCAAAGGTGATGAGTCGAGTATCATATGGGTCGACTACCCCCAAGGTGGAAAGAAAGGATTTGCGTTGTGATGGACAAGTTTAAAAGACCTCCAACATAGACATGGATGCAGGAGAATGTGCTAAGTCATAGACCAGACTATAATTATGGGTTTCCCTAGCATGAGGGTTATGTACATTCCGACGTAAAGGCATGCAGGGTACACAGGGATTTGGTTCATTGTTAGAGAGTGGAATCATCAATGGTTGGCCTTCTGTAGATGGAGCTGTTACTGAGGTGGTTGGTTTAGATTCAAGAGGCATGTCGTATGGATGACTACATGTTTCTAGAAGAATCTCTTCTTCATTGGTAAGGAGGATATTTTGATCGGTTGGATTCCTGGGTTGAGTGGGACTTGCGTTTTGATATTGCCCCATTTGTGGTGGATCATATTTTACCTCTTATTAGGTATTCATCACACCTTGGTGTGGAATGGGGTTTTGAAAAATGACTAGAGGTGGTGGTTTCAAATAATGTTGTGGGGATTGTTGGGGGTAGGTGATGTCGGAGGGTGTTGTGTGTTCATGGATGCTTTCATCCATTTGTAATAAAAAATTTAGGGGCATTGGTGAGTATAATGTCCATACTCACCACATAGAGAACAAGGGAAGTTAGTTCTAAGGTTATTGTTCTTCCCTTGTCGTGGTTGATTATTATTGTTTCCCCCTTGGGGGTTGTGGTTTCCTTGATTTTGGTTGCCCCCAGTGAGATGGTTTTGTTGGGGGTTATTTCCTCTTGGTCTTGGGTTGTTATTGTTTCTGTTTTTTCCTTTCTTCTTGGAATTATTTGGTTGATGAGCCAAATTTTCCATATTCAACTGTTCAAAAGCATGAACTTGTTGAATGGGAGAGGGATGAGCAAAGCTAATGTCGGCATGTGATTGTCCTGGTGGAGGAGAAATCGACTAGGGAGGACCAGGAAATGGGAAATATGGATTTTTTTGTGGAGACAATCCATATAGAGTATAGGAAGTTTAAGTACTTCCACCATTGTTAGGGTCATATGTGGGGGTTAGGGGTGGACCCATACTTGAGTGAGAGACCATATCCATTTGGGGTACCAGTGGAAGTCCTCCCAATGGTTGATGGGGAACAATAGGATATGACTATTGGTGAGTGGGGGAAGGGTAATACGATTCCCCTACATATGGTTGAAGATATTGATTTCCACCATAAGTAGGTGACGGGTGGCCGTAAGGGTTACGGTGGCTCATAGAACCAATCAACCCATCTGCAGTGTGGGGCATCCCAGGTTTTTTCTGGCCAAATGGTATGGGTCTTGGTGCATTAGGAAATACTATGTACAAGTAACCTGATTGGGCATATATGAGGTCAAATTGCTAGGCCTTGCTGATGGATTCCTCTTCTGACTAAGGAAAAGTGGATGCTACATCTTTGGCAATGATAGAGACGAGTGATTTATAAAAACCAATCGAGGAATTGTTCTTTGGAATCCTCCTAGAATAGGAGGGAGATTCTACAAGCATCTAGAACGATGGGGATTTTGAGGTTCCCCTATGGTTCCAACTAGCAAAGTGAATGTGTGCAAATGGTGACAAGAGAGAAATAAATGAACAAGAAATTTTGAACTTCACAAAATAGTATAAATCACAATTTCATGTAATCTAATGAACATCATACATAAATCAATTGTAAATAAACAAACATGCGGATAGGCGTATCTTGTCCACGTGGGGGAACAATAAAAAAACAATGCTCATGTACTAAAAGACCTATCATCCTTCCTCTCAATTTAGCATTGGTCCTTCCAATAGCACTCAACAGTGAGGTCTAAAGACACTGGAAAAGGAACTAGTGAAGGTTGAAGTAATGATTTATAATGAGGGGTAGAGGGTGCATATCCCAAAAGAGCTGGTGATATTTCCCAACAACCACACAAAATATGATCAAGGTGCTATTACAGCCCAAAACTGCCACTTGGGTAGATATCCTATGTTTGGCCACTAAGTACCTCTGTCAAAGTGCAACATTTAGATTTTCAGCCTAAGAAATGGGTCATGGGTTGGATTCCCTCACAGGAGTTGGGTGACTCAAGGAGGGAAGTGCATAACAACCAGACCTCGGCCTTCAAACCTTCACGAGTATCTCCCTGCCTTATGGTATAGAAACACTTGAATTAGAGGATTTGAAAGATACCTATTCTCAACTTCTATTGTTTCAAAATGTGAGAACTTGATAACGAGGGGTTATTTGGATGCCTACCTCCGAGATCCTACCTAGACTAAAAAAATTATTTTTGCACCTCCTGTGGAGGAAACTTTAATGCGTTCTTAGAAATTTTTTAGATGTGGTGGGATGAGAGGTTGGGGTCATGGACCAAACTCATTTGAATTAAATTGGTGTGGATAATTTCGAAAGAATTGTCAAGATCTTTTAGAGTTCTTTTGAAGTACTTCGTGGGTAMTAAAAAATAAAGCCTACTTCGACCTCCACTATTCTAATAGAAATTAGGTGTGTGATGGGTGGCTTTGTGTGCAASAAAGTAAAAAGTATTGCAAAATATTTTAATAAGTTAAGTGTGAKATTGCAGCATGTGGACTTCCTGTGGTGCTTACAAATATTTTTACCTAACTTACTATGTTTCTTTGCTGCAACCTTGAGGAATATTTAAATCCCTAAAGAACTAKAAATGTGGACATATGGGTCCTTACAAATCCTTTAAACTCCCAACATTGTTTTCTATACTAAGAAAGTGTTTGAAGTTATCCTAGGATTGTAGACATGTGGGAATGTAAGGGCCCATTACTTGATCTTTTAAACTTTCCTAGAGTGTTGTCTAAACTAAGAAAGATTTTAGAAACTATCCTAAGATTGCAAACATGTGGGCATGTATGGTCCCTTACAAAGCTTTAAGATGATTTCAAAAACTAAGAGGAACCTTAGGGGGGATTTGTCCTCTCCTAATGATTTTTAAGGGACTTGAAATTTCCTTTCAACCACCTTTTCTGATTCCTGAGATCACACTTGGGTGCGGGGGAAGAACATACTTGAGGGTTAAAATTGATTTATAGTCCCAATTTAATTGATTGTGTTTGAAAAAACAATAACTTCAACTCAAAATTTTAAATTCCAAATGAGCCATCCATGTGGAAACAAAGCAAAGAGAAGAATAGCGATTATTTTTACCCCTATGTGCTTATGTTAGCTAACATTTCTTATGATAAAGGACTCTAAGTGAAGTGTGATTGCTTTACAAAGTGCAGGAAATTAAAATCTGAAGGAAAGGGGCCCTCAAACCACTCATAAAAACCCTTACAATTTGAAAAAAAATGAACTTATGCATGGGCTATAGTTCTGACAGACGCGCAAAAGGTGAAAAATGCACAGAGTAGTGAAGGTTGTCATAGGTAGAGTGCATGTCTGTGTGCCTTGAAAGTCGTGCACTTCTTGTCACGCGTCGAGAAAGAAATTTCCAAGTGAAATTATCTTTCCTTGGCTATGAATTTTGACTTTGGAAGGATGGACTAGGCCGGTTTTGGTACATACATATCAAAACAATTAAAAAGAGGTGCTCTCAAGACTTAAATAGGGAGGAATTTGATATTGATCCCTATTATGGTCATCAATTTGTTGTATGGGTTTTGTCACATGGGTGAGCAAAAACACAACACTTACCTGCTTATTTAAGTCAGCTAAACTAGACATAGGTTTGTGAGTTGATTAGATAACCAAATACACATGAAACAAAGAAATAAAACTAAAAAAAAGAGAGAAATAAAATCTTAGAGAAGCCTACAAGAACTAGAATCATGAAAAGAAAAAAATGACCATCATATAACTACCAATGGATCAATATATTGATAGGCTAAACACCATAGAGAAAGGCAGGGACTTATGGATCCCCCCTTCCTCCTTGGGAGGGCTCTTGAGTTCCCTGATAGAGATATCTTCTCTTCATATAATGGAAAATGACAATGGTGAAGAAATACAATGCCAATCCTCTCAAGAGGTGAGTGGAATGGGTCAACAACCCTAATCTTTCCCCTTTTACAAAGTAATATTAAATAATTCACTTTAATTTCACTTTTGCACAAAGAAAAATCCCTAGTTATATGGACATCACCCCTTTAGGGGACGTTTTGGCACTAGGAGAAGGTTGTTGGTGATGGATGAGTGTAGAAAGGCTTACCAATGACATATGTCAAGCATCCAAACAATTTTCTTCATGATCAAGTATCAATCCCCTCAAAACGTCCTTGTGCCAATGCATGTCAACCTCACCACCAAACCCTAACCCCCTAGGTGATGTCATGCCTCTAAAGGTGATGCTGGGAAAAACATTTGGCATGTGGGGGCTAGGCTATGTTGTCCAAGTCATATTCTAGGAATTCAAAGTTTTATCTCTCTCATATGGCATGCAAGACCTTGACATTCACTTGTGGGATTCAAGCCCAATGGAAGCCCAAGCTAAGTTCATTCTTCCAAAATTGTCCACCAACTAGGTCCTTCAAAGAAAAATAAGCATGCCCTCTAAGGAGCTCAAGTCATAACACCATGATAAGTGAATCCAATCAATAAATGAGCCACCTAAGTATGTGCATCAAATATTACTATGTCAAACAATTAAGTGCTCAAAGACATTATGCGACTTGTCAAGCTTGAATATGGGAGGGTTGTTGAGGTGTCCTATTAGGTATATCTTTCCCTAGGTCAAGGATATTTTTTGAGAGATCCCTCTATAAGCCATGTAAAGTGGGTGAAGTGGTTAGGGTCAATACTCAATGGGAATAGTTCTCATGACATACAAGAGGTTGTAGTGTCTCATTCATAGGTGCCATTAGCACCATGATTTTCATAGCTAAGGCTAGAGGTTTGTCAGTAGTTTGAAAATTCATTCCTATTAGCACTAATATTGTTTTTAGCTCTTCGCATCATCCAACATCTCCAAGGGTCTGTTTCAAAGGGAAGCTTTATCATTTATTACTTCCATTTCCATTTGCAACTACACGTTGCAAAACTCACTGCACGCTGCAAAATTCACTAAGCACTACCAAATTCATGGTGCACTACAAAATTCATTGTGTGCTGAAAAACTCACTACATGCTGCAAAATTCATTGCGCACTGCAAAAATCACTGCGTGCTGCAAAACTCACTGCACACTGCAAAATTCATTGCGCGATGCAAAATCACCTAATACACAGAAAAATCGTATTTTCATCATACCTTTTAACTTTTGATCTGGGTTCTTCTGAAATTGTTTTTGGAGATGAATTAGAATATCATTGACTTGCTGACCAAAAATGAGCCTGACCCAGTTTTTCGTTTTGGCGAAGAGTTGAAATCATCACCTACATGAAAGTTTGCAACGAATCCTGAAATTGCGTTGCAAACTCTAATAGTCTAATAAATTCGAGTTGTAGGAGGGATGCCACCTATATGTGGAGGTTTTAATGGGTTCTCAAAGAGTACTTAGATACCAAAGGACACTTGTACCTAATATTCAACTCCAATAAATCTCCATGCAATGAATTGGTTGTAGTTGCATTTGTTTTGAAAGACAGTTTTCAGCAATCAAGGAACTAGTTGGAGTTTTTGTTTGCCACATGTCTCTAAGGCATATAATCCAATGCATGGAGTAGGATTTGACCTCCTAGAGATATTATTGATGTAATTTTCTATATAATGGGGGGAGGACCATTGTATAGAGAAAAGACTTGTTTATTTCTTTGAAGTTAATGCATAAGTTTCCTTTTCATTAAATTTGAGATTCATCACAGTGTTTATGTTCAGTATGTGTTTATTGTATATCATTTCCATGATTATGTTTTTCTACTAGCATTGTCTGAGAGTAAGTGGTAGGATTCCATCCATGTTTGATGTCCCTTTCACACTAATGATACTTGTTATTTGTAAATGGTTATTTTTATAGAATTCATCTTCATTTGATGCTTTGTTTAGTAATTAATCTTTGTGTCCTTTATTCTAAAGTTGCACTGGAGATTCATCCACTGATTGATAACTATAGTGTAGTGGGATTTCTTATCCTTTCCATCTCTCATTTCATATTATTTATTTGTTGAGCATAGCACCTATTTTTCCTCAAATATTTAGGAAGAAACCAACCAGTTGTTGACTATAAAAACATTGAAATTTAGGCCTTGACTTCATTGCCCAATGGTACCTTTTCCTTGTTTTTCTTACCAACCCTTTTAAAGAAAAAACAAACCTGTCCTATTGAAGAATCTAACCTTTGTGCCATTATTGATGAAACCCTTGAGTTATTATCACTCATTAGACATCTGAGAGAGCCCTCTCTGGTTGTATAGGTCAGAATACAATCTAAAGTTGGTTGAAACAATCACCTCATATTTTTCTTTGATACAACCCAAAGAATTTTTCGATTGTTAATATTTTTGCATCGTTTCCGAGGAGTGAAAGCTGCATTTTTCCTGGGAGAAATGACAAAGATCAGATTTGATGTCTGATGGTGAACAGAGGTCAAACACAAGGTGGTTGTACCATTCACCTGGTGACTCCAATCAAGATTCAAATCAAATTCAGAGACTCCACTGGAGGATGAGATCCATTAACAGAGGTATGAAAGGACATCATGGGAAAAAACAAGTACCTAAGGTTGAGTTTTCTCCAAGAAATAATATTTTTTTATTATTATTTACCTTTTGTCCTTTCCTGAACATGCTAAACAAATTTTTCTTTATCTACTGCACTCAAATGATGATCATGAGAATCCTCCACTTGTATATCCTTTCTTGAAGTTGTACATATATCCCCTCATTGTATCACTGATTTTGATCAAAATATTCCATCTGATCCATGTGATGACCATAGCTAAGTTATGATCCTCATGAAATCAAGGCTGATATATCACCTCATGTACTTAATCCAACACCCTCCAAGATTCAGCAGAGATACAGACCTTTAAAATTACATCACATCCTTCATAATGTTTCTCCAAAATACTATAAGTACCTACCTCTGTTCGATGGAAAAACTAATACCCTCACAACTGAGAAACATGTCTAGCATTTTGAGCATTTCATTGATCTTTTTGAGGTTGAGCATGATGATGTGTGTATGAATTTTTTTTATCAATATTTGTGAGGAGATGCCAAGGAGTGGTTTACACACTTTCAACTTGAATCCATCAGTTCATGGGAAGAGTGAAGGATGATTTTCTGAAATTCCGAGGTGAGAGGAAATCATGGAATCAATATATTTTTGAGTTTCATGCCATGGAAATACATAAGGATGAAACTATCTCCATGTTTAATATAATATTTTCCATCTTCTATTACAGGATGCCTAAAGAAGTCCAACCTCCTGAAGTTTCTACCATGCTCCATTATTTACCAACCTTTCAATCATATTTAGCTTTTCTTCTAATGGAGAGGAAGTATATGTCTTTGCAAAAAATGTTCAATAATGCTCAGGAAGTTGCAGACAATATTCAAGCATGTAAGAAGTTGCAAAATCAATTTTTGGATAAGGATTTGAAAGCTAAGGAACCATAGAATTTGCATAATATGCAGGAGGTTGATCATGTCATAAGCTTTCTTGAAGGATGTCATGAGTATGTGTTTGCAAAGAATGATGACCAGTTTGAACAGAAAGTTGTTGTCCTAAATTGTTTTGATATTGATTTGAATTTGGATCCATGTTATCATGAGAAAGAGACTGATTGTTTTATGTATGCATTTGAAGACAACCATGAATGTGAATTTGTAGATCAGCCTGCAAAAGAATAAGTTGTTGCCTCAATTTTCCTATTTGATGAAATTACAAATATTTTGGGTGAACCCAGGTATGATGAGTACAATGATGACTATGAGGTTGGCTTTTCAGAACAAGAAGTTGCACTTTCCAAATATGAAAATGATTGTTTTCAACAATCCAGAGAAATCGACAAATGTGCATATGACAACAGTGAAGAAAATGAACAAAGTTTTGAATCACGTGAAATAACTTTGCCATTGTGTTTTGCTTCTTTCAAATTGCTAAAGAAAAATGTCTATAATGTTTCAAATCAGAAATCCTCCAGGAATTATGTTGAATATGAAGAAAACAGTGGACTTGCAAATGAAAATTATCTTCCATTATGTTTTTCTTCCTTTGAATTGTTGAAAGTAAATCATGAGATAACAGAGGAAGCATGGAAGTCTAACTACATTCACAGTGAAACTGTTCTACAGGAGAAAATTGTTATCAGTGAAGAGGACCAACTACCTTGTCATACATTTAATGACCCTTTCGTTGATTACATGGAAGGTTATTTCAGTTCCAATTTGCATCCTGTGATCAACTACCAACTTGGAAATAAATATGATGGTCAATCAATGTCAGTGTTAGATATGGATTGCTTGCCACCGGGGGTTTCAATTCAGCCATCACTGTCTTGTGATTCAGAAGTTTTTGATTTCCAACAATCTCAACATATTTTTCAGCCTCTTTGTGGCAATCAACAGGTTGAATTACATGAAAACAAGGATGAAGTGGAAGGGGTGAAACATGATTTTTGTTTTATGCATGTTTTTGAGGATCCATTTGAATTTTTGTTGGAGGATGTAAACAGTCCCAATGTTTGTAACTTTTTGATATTTGAATTTGTAAATAATTTTTTGAATGAATTATCAGTAAACAAGATTTGGAGAAAGCATGTGCAAAGAAAGAAAACAATGGATAAACTTCTTGCATGGTTGCATTGGAATTTTGATTTCACTTGATTGGAAGGTTTTTCAATAGTTAGGGTAGGTAGGTGTGAATAAGCTCAGCATGGTGAGCATTTCTTTCATCATTTTTTAGTTTGTATTTTCAGTTTGGGTTTAGTTGAGTTGCAGAATAAGTTGGTGGTGAAACAAATTAGAGGTTACAGATCACATTATATGGCTTGGGAACATCCTAATGGATAGAGCACCTGGTCTACTATTCTTTGCTACCTCATAGGCAGGATAACATCCCCATTGGAGCCTCTTAGCACCATGATTTTCATAGCTAAGGTTAGAGGTTTGTCAATAGTTTGCAAAGTCATGCCTATTAGCACCAATATTGTTTTTAGTGCCTAGAATCATCCAACATATCCAAGGGTCAGTTTCAAAAAGATGTTCTATAGTAGGACAATCCTCCTCCTGAACCTTTTTAGATAATTGAATTGATGGTAATAGGATACTGGGAGGGAGGAAAACTTCTCTTTCATAAATGAGGAAAAGGGGGGAATTACCAATGGTTTCTTTAGGAGTTAACCTATAATCCCATAATGCATTGAATAAAGTGACATGCCAATTTTTATGAATATCCGATAGTGCTCTTTTAAGAATATTGATAAGATTTTTATTAGTTGATTCAGCTATCCCATTTCCATGAGGTTAATAGCTAGCTGAATATTTCAGTTTTATTCCTTTCTCCAAAGCATAAATGTTTAAGTCTAGAGAAGAGAAATAATATGCATTATCGAACACTAAAAATTCTAGAACACCAAAATGGGTTATAATATGAGTTTCAAGGAACGTTATCACCTGACGGGTGTTGACCACTCACAAAGGTATAGTTTCTTCCTATCTTGTGAAGTAGTCAATTGTTGTAAGGAAGAATTTATCCTGGAGGGATGAGGTTGGATTAATTGGTACAATGATGTCTAGGCCCCATTGCTAAAATGGTGCATCAATAGTGATAGGATGCAAAGGAAAAACAACTTTCTTCACTTTTCCTACTGCCTTTTGACATATTTGAAATCTACGAGCAATGGCATGAGTGTATTTAAACAGGTTTGGCCATTAATATCTAGTCCTAAGTGTAAGTATTAAACTTGTGAAGTAAAGAAATGCATATAGATTCTTAAAAAAAACATAGTTTAATCAATGGCTCATACACAGAGTACACAAAGATTTTATACCGGAAACCCTCAACTCGGAAAACATTTCTTATATTCATTATACCGAATTTCACCATTCACTATACAATATATACAATGTTTTTAGGTATTCCGTAGATACCAAAACCCTAATCCCTTAATCCGAGATTAATTTACAACACCGCTAAAAATAGAAAAAACCACCCAAAAAACATTTCGGGGATACCTCGGGCTACCAACCATTGTCAAACGTTGTCGTAAACAGAGAACTACTACGAGGGATCGTCAGATGCAGTTGTCATATCTGACATGCCCACACACACACATGCAAAGAATATAACACATACCCAACATTCTCCCACTTGTTTTTTTCTTTGCATCCAAGGGTCAAGGGAATTATATAGTCAACAATCCAGGGCAACAATGTCCATTGTTACTCTACACCAGGAGAACTTTTCTGTGCTCATAGACTTTGTCAATGAATCTCCAACATTCTTCAAAGTGTCAACCTTTTCCAGCAACACCTTCTTTTCCTCAACCATGTCTCTCACAAAGTGATACTGAACATCAATATGCTTTGTCTTTGAATGATAAGTTGGGTTCTTTGCCAGGAAGATTGCACTCTGACTATCACAATCTAATCTCACTGCTTGTTGTACCAACCCAATACCTGAACACAATCTTTGTAACCATACTGCTTCCTTGCTTGCATGAGTGGCTGCCATGTATTCAACTTCTATAGTTGAGAGTGCCACTACAACCTGTCTTTTTCTCATCCAACTGATTGCTCCTCCAAAAATTTTGGGGCACTACCCCGAATGCTGCGCATAACCAAGGGGGGGGCATACCTTCCCCCCACTGGGACCCCCTTGGGAAAGCGCCCAACGCACATGACACAAACATGGCACTACTATGAAGGATCGTCAGACGCAGTTGTCATATTTGACGTGCCTATACACACACATGCAAAGAATATAACACATACCCAACACTAAGTACCTTGTGGGAAGTGGTGTATCCTCCAAAGTGACCACCTGAATGTCCAGAATGAAACTCGGTTAATACCTTTTCAAATTCATCTTTTTATATACAAGGTAATAAATTTACAAGTTGAAAAGGAGTTGATTTAAGTCTTAATGCTCTCCTTTTTCTAGGATCCATATGTTCTAGAGTAGTTCCATGAATCAAATCAAATTTAATATCATCATACCAGTAATTTGGAATAGATTGTATACACGAAATTTCGTTTTGATACGGAAATTGTTCATTAGATAAAAAATAATCATCCTCGGGTTTATTTACATAATCGAACACTAATTAGAAAATCCCTTGACCCTTCACAATTTGGGATGGTTTGATATCAATATCATGCTATTGAAGTGTTGTCATCCATTGAGCTCTTTTTTTCCAAGCTCCTTCTGGACTAACAAGTTTCTCACTGTTGGATAAGAAACAATGACCTTGGTTCTAGATTTCACCGAGTAAGGTATGAAATGTTTTACTTCTTTAAAAACAAAAAAAATATTGTCGATATACTACTAGATAATTTAATTATGCTCCTTTAAAGGAAAAACTCATGAATAAAATAAGAATTTCATGATCATCATCATTTTTCTGATTTAGCGTAGTAACATATGACTTGTTAGAGGAAAAAGTGTAAAGGGTGAAGTCTTTAGCAAAATTAGGGCTCATCAAATATGGGGCTTCCGATATGGATTGTATGATAGAAGTAAAGGATTGGTTTTCCCGTGGAACCCATTTAAAAATGACATCCTTCTTGATCATGTTTTGCAAAGGTCTCACAATCTCGAAAAAACTAGGAACAAATCGTCTGACAAAATTGTTTTCCCAATTAAGGATTGCATGTACTTTCTAGATGAGGGTGGATAAAAGTTGGATATGGATTGTGTTATTTTTGGATCTATCATCATACCATTCTTAGATACTATGAAGCCTAGTAACCTTCCTTGATCAACAATGAAAATCGGTTTTTTTGGATTTAGGGAAATGTTGTATTTGCGGAAGCGTTCCAATACACTTCTCGGGTGAGATAAATGATCTATTTTGTTTTTTGAAAATACATTGACATCATCTAAGTACACAATGATCAAATGGTTTATAAGGCCCCGAAAAGTAATGTCCATGTCCCTTTGGAAGGTAGCCTCAACATTTATCAAGCCAAATGGCATCTTTCAGTAGGCATAGGTACCCCATGGGGTTCTAAAGGTAGTATTGAGTTGATATGATAGGGACATCAAGACTTGGTTATACCCCAAGAAACCATCCAATAAGGAAAATATTTCGGAACCATATACATGTAAAATTTGTTCCATAGGAGGAACTGAGTAGTTGTCTTTATCAGATGTTCGATTTAAGTTACAAAAATCAAAACAAAGTCTAATTTCACCATTTTTATTTCTTACCAGGACTAATCTTGATACCCATTGAGTATGATGTATAGGGAAAATAATGTTGGTGGTCAATAACTTGTTCAACCCTTTTTAAACTGTTAGTTCTAAGTTAGGGTGCATTTTTCTAAGTTTCTACTAAAAAGGTTGGGCCTGGGGTTTCATAGGGATTATATGTTGTATTAAATTAGGATTAAATGTTTATAAATCCTCATAAGTCCAAGAAAATACATCTTTAAATTCTTTGAAAAATTTAATAAAAGACGATTTTTYCCGTTGGGTGCAACCAATACCTAAATTGTTTTGRAGTTTATCATGAGTTCTTAGATTAATGAATTTGTATTGCATTGAAGAACTATTTGTTTTACAATTAACAATACCTTTGAACTTATAATGTATATCATAAAACGTTTCTAACCTGATCACATATTTAGGGTTAGAATTTACCAACTTAGATGAACTTTCAATTGAGCACGAGTCAGGTGTCAGGTTGTTATATTAAAGATTTTTAATTACCTGAAAACACTCAATTGTCAAACCAGGGTAAGTGAACTTAGAGTTGCTACACTATATGTGATGGTAAGATTCTAATTCCCATTTAAAGGTTATTCTGAGAAGAAAACACAAACTTACTCTTAGAAACTAAATTCTAATGATTATCTTGAAACTAATCATCTCTTGTCTAATTCATCAAATGAAAACAGTTCTGAGTTTAAGTACAGGTCCTTCTATTTTTGATCTGATGTAATCTCCCAAGACTATCTACCATTAGCTTAAACATCTAATCATCATCATATCTCTCTGAACCATAAAAGAGAGATCATTTTTAAAAACCTTTTAATCTAAGCATAAAAAACAGTTCTAAATCTAACCATAGGTGAAACAAATAAATGTCCTATTTACCCTATAGGTACTGGAAGCTTCCTTAAATCCGACTATAAGCTAACTATCCTAACAGAACAGAGTAAATCTAAACTCGCATTATTTTTAAATCATGATCAAACTGAAAACTAAAAGAAGAGCAAATATAGGTTAAGCACTTGGTTCATTCTTCAAGTTCTACAGGGGTAAATAACATGTTCAACATTCATCAATCTATGAGATAATTTCAAATTGAAAATGATCTAACCGAAGAATGGTTAAGCAAGAATCTAGCAGAGTAATTCCAAACTCAAAACTAATTTACATGCAGATTCTAAAACTAAAAAAAACTAACTCTACTGTGGAAAAGAGACAGCGAATTGAACCTGTTGGCAGGCCCAACCAAGAGGTGCAATTTCCCTAAAACGACACCAGAGATACTCAGATCATTCCATGCAAAAATTGTTTCATACTTCACGCTACAGAATTCATAAGACAAATCAAATCATTTAACAACGAATAACATAACGCATAGAAAATTGTATTATCAGAAATCGTATCACATAGCATATTGTAACCAACATTTCTTGAGAGCGATCCCAGTTTATATAAATCCTCTCCAAAATAGTTTTAAACATAGGTGCATTAATCTAAACGGATCTAAGATCTGAAAATGACTCATAGTCAGTTAAAACGAACTTCACAGCTTCATGACACGCAGTGTCAAGAAGCGTGGATCATAAAGCATTTTAATAAAACAGTTCTACAATCTCACCCTCAGTCAGCATATTGAGTTATGACTCAATCAATCATATGAATCGAACTATCAATCCACTTTGGCCATGTCGTGCAAGTCTTTGGCATCTCCACTAAGTGTGAGCCAGTACCTGGTACTGATAAGTTCTGTTTCAAAGGAACATTACCTAATTCATGTCTCGTTAGTATCAACATTAGTTTAAAATATCAAAATACATTAAAAATAACTTGAATCATAGGAATACCTTGAATAGCCCCATTTAGTTGTAAAAGGATGTCAAATGTGTCATGGTAAGGCCAGAAGGAAATGATACTAGATATGAAAATGGAGGTATATTTGACATGATATAAGCAAAAATATAGTCAAAACTGGAGACTAACATTCCCCCAAGCTGAAGTCTTTGCCTGTCCTCAGACAACAAAAAGTCAAAAAAACTGAGATTCATCAGAGTGTTGCAGCAGCTGCAACCAACATTTGCATTTTCTCATGTTTCTTCATGCTTCTGATTTCCTTCTTAAGAACTCGATTAATGATGATGTGCTTCCTGGCAATCTTCTGCAGTCTCATGTTCTTCTGAAAAAGACCTTTATTTTTTTGTTTTAATCATTCAATCTTGGACGAGAAATGAACTTTCCTGAGTTTCATAAGTTCATTTTCTATTTTGATGTGCCGATCCAGTATGGTGTATTCATGTAACTTCTCTTTCAACCTGTGATTCCTGCTTTCTAATCTGGCTACCATTGGTCTCAAGGATCTATTGGAAGAGATTTCACAGTAAGATTCAAATGGTTTACCATGTTCTTGTTGTGTTTGAGGGCTGGATGCATGAATGAACTCATTTGGTCTTTGATCATGGGTGTCGATTGGACTAGGTTCAGGAGTAAACTCGTCATATACTTGAACGGGGTTGTTGACTGGACTGAGTTCAGGAGTAAACTCGTCATACACTTGATCAGGGTTGTCGAATGGACTAAGTTCAGGAGTAAACTCCTTATACACCTGAATAGGGGTATCCATTGGCATTTGAATTGGCTTATCCTACTCAATTTATTTGGGCACATTAGCTTGCCGATTGACTTTATGGACTTTTTGAATCAATTGGGACAGAGTCCATGTCATCTCAGAGGACTCTGGAGCCTCCTCATGATCATCCACACTTTTTAATCTTTCCTGTGGTGGGTAACTAGGCACAAAGTTATTCATACCTGACAGTGTGCATGTGCTTTTTCGTTTGGGATTTCTCCTAGGTTTGTCAATTAAGTCTTCAAGTTGTTCCACATCAATAATATTTGTAGCAGTTGGAGGAGAAATCATAATTTCAACATTCTCCTCTGTAGGAATAGTGTTTTCCACTCTGTCATGGTTAGTTTCCACACCATTGGAACCATGGACATCAAACGAATGTTCTGTACCAGGATTATCATCACTGGCCTCAATTGTGCAGTCTAGTGTATTCTTAGGGTCATCACAGATTTTGGTCAGGGTTTTAACACCCTTTTTCTTAGAGTTCGGCTTCTTCTGTGGAGGAGCGGACTTAACATTTTTATCTCTAGATTTTTCAGAAGCTAGGGTTCTTACAATGAACATATCCCAAGTTTCTTGTTTGTGGGATAATGCAGACTTAACCAAAATTTTGACAAGACCAAAATGAAATAAGCTACCTCTAAAATCTTTGGCTTTGTGGACCTGTTCTACCATTTTCTTTAAACTCTTCAACAGAAAATAGGGTATGTTCATCAAATGGTTACCTTTGAAATGTAGCAGGAGTCGAGCATGACATGGAAACACGATCATATACCGTCTTTCACAAGTGAGGTAGCGTTGGAGTATGGATAGAAGCTGAGCCCATTTTGGTTCTAACCATGACCTTGATGTGCCCTCTGGCCATTGTAATTTCCGGTACTATGGTTGCAGGAGCTATGTGCAGAGCTTCTTTTCGACGGGCTGGCCCTTCGTCCATTTCTGACCAGTGCTGGGTAATTGAATTGCTTCAGAGATGAATTTTTCTGTGACTTCAAACTCTAGCTCGCCCACCTTAGCTAGTCCACCATGAAAATGCAGAGCGAACTGAAGTGTAACGGAATCATCATACCCATCAAATTTCTTGAAGAACGACTGCCATCTAGCTTTCTGAAAAATGTGTTTGGTGGCTTCATACTCAGGAAGAGCCTCCAAATCTGCATAAGTCTCAGGTTCGTAATGATTCACCACCATAATTTCACTTGGTATCACAGGAAAGGTCCACATGTGAGTAGCGAAATTAGATGAGGGCAACAGAGGAATAGAGTATGATGTGTGAAGTAGTCGTGAGAATAATCATAGAAGAACGTTGGAAATGTCGTGAGGATCAATAGCATGTAAAGAAATGATGATGGTAGTACACGTTTGCAAAATATTATTACATATGAATCGTGTCAAATTCAGCCAAGATAATGCAGTGCATTTCCCATGATATGGAATGTCAAGAAGGATTGGTTTATTAGGTACATAGTATAGGTATAATGAAATATTATGGAGTATCGAGGCATTCCCAGTTCAAATTATTAATATGTAATTTAATACATTAAACCAACATGAAACTAAGCGTACCTGAATTGGATTACCTATTCCCTTGTTATGCATTTCTTACTGTAGAGATCTTTGAAGTCAAGTCTGTATCTAGAGAGCGCTAAAACTGTAATTTGAATTTGTATTTCTGCTAACCACTGTAGCTGATGGATTTTGTCTAGCACTGACTGGTACTGATGAAATAACCCGAAATCTACAGAGAAACTTGAACCAATAATAACTTGCTAAGAAAAAGACTTCCTGTTTATGAAAGAAAATTATCTGATGGCTATCCTTGAACCTGTCTTTTGTTCCTTCCTGAAAGGGATCAATTAAAATTATGTCTTCAACAACTTCAAAGCTTTAACCCATGGTACAATTCTTATTTGTGTGAATAAATGTTCTGGAGTCGAACACAAAAAGAAATCATTGGATTACCGACCATTAATGAATGTCGTTAACCAATGTGAGATGACCCACCAATGATGTCAATGGGCCTCAAGGTACCTATAGTACATCCTAACAGGTACAAATAAAGGTCTTGGTGTCGAGTCACCTGTAGGATCTATCAACCAAAAGACATTGATGTATCCCCATGGTTGTTAGCAAGGAAATATGCCATTCAGGCATGCAGAGTCCAAGGTACTAAGTAGTCTCTAATCTCTACTCCAGATAAGGTGTTGATGTCGATGGAGTGAGACTTGTTGGAAGGTGGACCTTAATGTATTCCACATCATCCAATGCAAGTACAGATAGAAATCTTGCAGAAATAATTTTTGGAACAGTAATCACTTACTTGTGGATTTTATGAGCCCAAGTTAGTATATGCTCATTGCTTTCTCATGTTTTGAGAGTCTAAGAAAATGCTAAAAGAAAACTCTAGGGGGGGGTTTCTTTCCCATCATAATTCATCAAGCCTGGTAAAGAATAATCATATCCTTGATAAATGCCCCTTTCATACTTTAATGAGCAATTCAAAGGGAGCAAACAAGCTCAAATTTATTAATTTCAAAACAAGACAGTGTATATTGATAAGAAAATTTCATAAAATAAAATGGTCTTACCTTCTTACCTGTTGCGAAAGAGTGATGAAGTTCAATTCTGTACTTGCTTTGAAAAGCCTGTAAAACTGAAGACAATATATCAACATATCCAAAAAGAAATGTTTATATATATATATATATATTTTATTATTTGATTTTTTATTTTCTGTTAAAATTTTATTATTTACAAAAAGCTTAGAACAACAAAAATGATCAAGGATTACCAGGAGGAGAAGACTCTTCTCCTACTATCTTTATTTCTGCTTGTTTGGCAATTTCCTGTAGAAAATCATCTCTTGACAAGGGTTTGTTATACACTTTTAATCAATGTCCATTTACTACAAAGGAATTTTGAGAGTCATCTATGGTCTTGATTCTGATAGATCCATTATCAAAAATAGTCTCCACTTCATAAGGTCCAAACCACCTTATCGTAAGTTTTCCTTTGAAAGTTTTGTATTTGGAATCAAAAAGCAATGCCCAATCCCCTGGTTGAAAATGCTTTTTCTTAATGTATTTATCATGCCATTTTCTGCGTTGATTTTGTACAAGAATAGTTCTTTGAAGAGCATCTTACCTAATTTCTCCCAATTCATTTAGTTGGATGACTCTCTGTTTCTGTGCCTTATCCAAATGCAACCCCAACTCTGCTGCTAGGCGGAAGGTATGAATCTGAAATTCTATGGGAAGGAGAATTTGCTTGCCAAATACCAATTCATAAGGGGTATGACCAGTGGTATTTCTCCACGTAGTCCGGTATGCCCATAAAGCCTCTGGAATCCTATCTGCCCCATCTTTATGATGTAAATGTATTGTCTTGGTCATAATAGCTTCTAGAAATTTATTCGTGGATTCCACTTGCCCATTGGCTTGTGGATGGTATGGGGAAGACTTACAGTGTTTTATCCCATATTTATCTGTGAGTTCTTTCATCAACTTATAAATAAATTGGGAACCTTGATCAGTAAAAATCTCTCGTAGAACACCGAAGCGGGTAAAGATATCTTCATAAATAAATTCAACCACTAATTTCTCAGTTTCTTGATATAAGGATTTTGCCTTTACCCACTTGGTCACAAAATCTGTACAAACCAAGATGTACTTCTTCTTCCTCGACATTCGAGAAATCG
>JASDQU011401901.1:51580-75689 GCA_032191745.1 Picea mariana
TTGATCGTCATCAAAAACCTACCAATTAGCAACATTGTCAAGAATTAATGGTCTGAATATTAATTCAACAGAAAAAGATTTAGGAGAAAAACCTTCAACATGCAACAATTTAGAAGCTACATTGGATAATAAGTCTACGTCTGTATTGCTATACCTAAGAATAGTATTTATATTGAAAGAGAGAAAATGTATATTAAATTCCATACATCAACTTGGTAAATTTTAAGATGAGTCAATACACAGTGAATGGTGTTTCTTACCTGCTTAACAATGATCTTAGAATCACCTAATAGGATAAAAGATTTGACATCAAGGTCAATGAATTTTTTGAGTCCCTGCAAGAGAGCTTCATATTCTTCTATATTATTTATACAGTTAAATTCTAATCTAGAAGAAATAAACATCCTTTTACCTTTAGGGTCTATTAGTAAACAACCAACACTGACTCCTTCACGTGATTTGGACCCATCGAAGTACAAAGACAAAAAATTATTTTCGACAGATTTATCTACATTAATTACATTATTTATAGTGGAATTAGACATCATGATTTGGGTTCATACTTAAATTTCAGATTGTTGATATGAGTCCATGACAGGAGATATTTCGGTTGCAAAATTCCTAAAGAAGGTATTTATGTCTTGATTTTCCAATACAATTTAATTTGAAACAAAAGGATCATTTGGGTCATTCAGATTTGTCATGATGCCTCAAATATCGTTCCTTGTTGGTCCTGGTTTTAGGTTGTTGTGTGAAATACCACGTGGAGAAATTTCCTTAAAATGTATAAGGGAAGAGACTACATACAACATATTTATTTTCTACGTTTCAAATCCTAACAACCAACATAAATTTATTTATGTGATCTTCAACTGACTGCTTGGAATCAGGGTCAAACTTAGGTAACCACTTTTCCAGATGTTTTGGAAAAGGATGTCGTGGTCCTAGTATTTCAACAACATATTGTTCAAGCCAAGACATGGCAGGGTTATTTTGATTAGCCATCTGAGTTGATGTCTGTGAGGTATTTGGAGTTTTGGAATTTTCAGAAGAGGAAATTTCTTCATCAGAGGATTGTCCCCCCAATGGAGTTGGAGAGGAGTCGAGTGTTGAAGGAGGAAAACAAGATCCCCCGACACTTAAGATGATAGTTTTTGTTGTTGCTGATTGTGATACACCTATTTCCAACTGATATTGATACGAGGGATTGATTTTTCCAGCTTCAAGTCTAGTTTCAACTCAGCCAGTTAGAATGTTGTGCAATACATATTTGGGTGTACTAATCTTAGGATATTTATCTTGGAAGTTAGGTTGAGACACCTGATCACCAATATTTCTAATCACTGCCAATATCGCTTCAACTCTTACTAGAACTTGTTGTGAATTTTAAAGAACTTGTTGTGTACCAATCATGGATTATGTATGCTAATCTAAGCATGAAATGAATATGAAAGAAAAATTTTGACATTTTATGTGAAGGGAGATATTAGGGAAACAATTTATCCTCCATGGATTTGGCTGGAGGGGGGATTTCAGATCCCCCCTACAATCATCTCCTCGTGGGTCAGTGCCATGGCCACAACCCCAACCCATCTAGTCCACCAGATATTTCATAAACCACCAATGGACAATCCACCCTAGGCAAGGAAACACAACCCACTCCCTCCTGCTCAATCGATAATCAACCCTTGCCTCAGAACCAAGCCACCATTCCCATCATCACCTCTGGATTCTTGCCAAAATACTATGAAAACCTTACTTATGAGGTGAAAATTTACCGCATAGCACCCTTCATCCAACATATGCAGGATCATGCTTTCATAGGAAATTTTATG
The DNA here is from genome assembly GCA_032191745.1 of Picea mariana. Lineage (NCBI taxonomy): Eukaryota > Viridiplantae > Streptophyta > Pinopsida > Pinales > Pinaceae > Picea > Picea mariana. Next base: position 53,416 of record JASDQU011401901.1, read on the forward strand.
GGCATTTGGCGAATAAACAAGGCCCTAAACTGGTGGATCAAAACAACATAGAAGCTGAAACAATAGATTGACCTCAAACTAGGATCCAAAGGGTTCTTCACATCCATATTCTCCAACCTGGAGGAGTGTAACAAAGTATTCGAAGTTGTCCCATACTTATTCAAATCTACAAGACTACACTTTAGACCCTGGATCGAATGTTTCATCCTTGAAAAGGAATATTTCACGACAACCCCTATTTGGATAAGGCTATATTTTCTACCGCGTGAATTCTGGGATGAGGAAATTTTGTAAGGAATTGGAAACACCATAGGCTCCTTTTTTAAATATTCGGAAGACACCAAAATGGGACGATACACCTTGTATGTGAGAATATGTGTCTATATGGATCTCATAAAATCCCTCTCTAAATCTATTACCTTGTTCTACCACAATATTGATTGGATCCAACTGCTTGACTACAAACATATTCCCTTTCATTTCTTTCATTGTCGCACCCATGGTCATCTCTTTCGCGACTTCCCTCTGAACCCTAAATCCCCTGTGACTAATCCCCCCTTACCCAACATTTTGAAGGTTTCAAGCATGTCTCCTTCCAGAAAAAACCAAGACAACATCCCAAACCACCTCCACCCATGAAGAACTTTTTCGCTAAAAACTCCTTCACCTCCCTCCCACACGATGATGAAGGAATCTCGATCCAAATCAACAATGACCAACTTCAAAGTGTAAATCAAAATGTAGAAATCTCAAAGGATGATCAATCCAAGTGAAGAAAAATGATGGATCCAACACACAATAACCACCGAACAGGAGAAATTGAAATGAAAGAGGAACTGTCAAAACAGTTAGACTAAGGACATGAATCTGGGAGATCTAAACCTCCACTCCATTGCTACAGCCTGCAAACAACAAGATCCAGACTCCATTCCAGAAAAGCAAGTTCAAATCCTCAAAGATGTGTTGGTCCAAAATTCCTTCCTCAATAATACAAAGGAAAAAGGCATGAACCCAAACCCCTGACTTGGTATCAAACCCTCCCCCTCTTCTACTTCCAGAAACACCAAAGTGGAAAAAAATAGAGGAAGGAGATCCAATAAGAAGCTCATCAAAGATTTGGGATAGTTCTTGGTAAACTCAGGCTGAATTTCCCTCATGACATATACGTTTCAACCCAACCCCCCACCTTCCTCATGAAAGTTATTTCCTGGAATATAAGAGGAATAAACGGGAATACCAAACATCGTCTTCTCAAGCAGTGCATATTTTCCAAAAAACCCATTGTTGTCATGATCCAAGAAACCAAATTCCCGCACAACCTCCTTCAAACTCTTGCTTATCAAATTTGTCCCAGCTCCTTCTTTATCATTGTAGATTCCCAAGGGTCCACGAGAGGACTGGCCCTCCTATGGAACCCCTTTGAAATCCACCTCTCTGATTTCTTCTTCACTAAGCACTCACTCTCAACTCACTTCTAGCTCATAGGTTCTTCACTCTTAGGAACCGTTACCAATGTCTATAGCCCCAACTTCCTTCCTAACAAACTTCACTTTCTTTCCTCTCTTAAGCTCCTCCCTCCTTTTATCTCTATTGACCATTGGCTTATTGGGGGAGACTTCAAATCCATCACTTCCCTCCTAGAAAAAAGGGGAGGCATCAGACGACTCGAGCAAGATTCACAAGTCTTATTGGATACCATAATCTCCCTCAACCTCATTGACCTTGAAACCCGAAATGGATCATTCACTTGGAAAAATTGACGACACGGACCATAAAAACATTGCCTCTCGTCTTAACCTCGTTCTAGTCTCTAAGTCCCTTATGCTTAATTATTTCCACCCTTCATCCACCATCCTCCCTCAGGAAGGATCATACCATTGGTTGATTTATCTTAACCTTGACATTCATGGGAGTCCCAAAGATCGACCATTTTGTTTTGAAAGATTCTTTTTAAAGCATCCTAATTTCCAAGACTGAATCTCTGAATGGTGGACTACTTACTCCACCTCCTCTCGTTCAGTAATGCACAAATTTCAACAAAAGCTCAAATACATAAAGCAACAACTCAAGCTCTGGAACAAGGAAGAGTTTGGAAATATCTTTCAAGCCAAACAACAAATAATCAAGAAAATGGAACATATCCAACAGACAATGATTCAAAATGGAAGAATGGATCAACCAGTCCAAGATGAAGAAAACCTCCAAACTCAGCTCCACAAAAGAAACTCCCAGGAAGAAATACTTTGTAGGAAAAAATATTGAGTTTGTTGGCTAAAGGAAGGGGAAAAAAACACCAAGTTTTTCCACAGATCCATGATCCAATGCCGCCACCACAATCGAATCACCGGATTAAAATATGCCAGCGACAACTGCCTCACTGACCATAAGGAGATAGAAAGGGAACTCACCTCCTACTTCCACAACCTCCTTTTCAGAGATGCAACATGATCACATAATTTCCATACAAAAAATAACTCAACATATTCCTAATTTGGTCTCCCCTGAGCAGAATGAGGCTCTCATGCGTCCCACTTCTCTTGAGGAAGTTGAACAGGTGATTTTCAACATTCCCAAAAATAAATCTCTTGGTCCTGATGGCTTCACCACAAACTTCTTTCAATCCTGTTGGTCTATTATCAAATGGGACTTTTGGACTCTGGGAAGTGGTGGAAGACTCTCATTCTCACATGAATTTCCTTCCTTCCCTCAATGCCACCCTCCTTTCCCTCATTCCCAAAGAAGAGTACGCTGAAAATCCTAAGAACTTCCGCCCCATATCCCTTTGCAATGTAATCTATAAAATTATAACCAAGATTATTACCAACCGGCTTAAACCCCTGCTCCCCACCCTCATATCCCCATAACAAACTGGCTATGTGGAAGGAAGGAAAATCCTATATGGAATTATCATGGTGCATGAACTTGTTCACTCCCTCAATTTTACCAAGTCCCCTGACATGCTCATAAATCTATATCTCTCCAAATCCTTTGGAAAACTAAGATGGAAATGTATCCAACACACCCTGCAAGCCTTTGGTTTCTTTGGTTCCTGGATCAAATGGGTGTTATCCCTTCTCTCCACTACTTGTTTCTCCATCCTTATCAATGGCTCTCCTTCCAACCCTTTCTTCCCTTCACAAGGCATCAGGAAAGGGGATCCCCTCTCCCCCTTCCTCTTTATCCTCATGGCAGAAGAACTAGGATGAGGTATCAAAGAAACAATGGCAATGGAGCAGATTTTTGGCCTCCGTTTCCATGATGAGGACCATTCCACTACGCATCAACAATTCATGTATGACATGTTTCTAATGGCTCAACCCACTGTCAAAGAGGCCAAATCCATCAAGTGGATCCTTGCAAACTTATCTGAAGCCTCGGGTACTTCAATCAATCTCCTCAAGGCTCAGATTTTTTTCTTCAATACTCCTCTTATTGTTCAGGTTAATATCTCCAACATCATTGGATTATAATGGAGCTCCCTTCCAACCAAGTATTTGGGTGTGCCTCTAACTGAATTCAATAATTGGTGCTCCACCTGTGAAGATCTTCTCTCCAGAATGCAAAAAAATCTTGAGAACTGAGCTTTCAAAAATCTGATTACAGCAGGCCAATTGGTCCTCCTCAAAGAAGTCCTTCAATCCATGCCTCTTTACCTTTTTTATTCATTGGCTTCCCCTAAAGTCATCTTAGAGGAAATCAGAAACCTCCAAAGCTCATTTATGTGGGGAGGAGCTCGCAAGGAAAACAAGTGGGGGTTAGTCTCCTAGGACAAGCTCTAACACCCGAAGCTGAAAGGGGGCCTAGACCTGAAGGATCCTGAATCTCTCAATGCAGTCCTGGGTGCTAAAACTTGGTGGCGATGGATAAATGAAGGGAATACTCCATGGGATCATATTTGGAACAAAAAATATTTCCCATATATAGAGAGACAAGGCCTCATCAGGCTCACAGGATACATATAAGGCTCACACATATGGAATGCAGCATGGGCCAACAAGCACCTAGTTCATTCCCATTGTTTCTGGGAAATTAGAAATGGTAGATCGACCCTCTTTTAGGAGGATTCCCRGCAACAACTTCCACCCTCTCTCAGAATGATCAATTCCACCAACTCAAGGACCTCATGATAGCCCAAGACCGAATCTRGACCCATCAACATTGGCTCCCTCCCAAACCCGAGGACATATGGAGAATGTGGATTCCCAAAGAAGAATGGATCCCCCATCAACCCATTCCTATCTGGGATCCCTTTTGGAAAGAAATATCTCAATGGAAAATTAGAATTCATCAATGCCACGATAAACTAAGGTGGGGCCATCAACCAACAGGGAGCTTTTCACTCCAAGAGGCCCAAATATTAGCCACAATGTCTGACAATAACCCACCTAAAGACATTTGGATCAAAATTTGGTCACAAAAACTTTGGCCCAAAGTCTCTATATTTCTTTGCCTCCTAAGAAAATGTAAACTCCTGACCTGGGAAAACCTCCTTAAATGTGGCTTCATTGGACCAACTTATTGCTTCCTTTGCATGAATAATGGAAAAACAAGCGAACACCTCCTTAACTCTTGTCCCTTCCATGCAAAAATATGGGACTTGGATGCACTCCTCTTCCGCACCTCTGACATAAATAGAGAAATCCTCGTCAACACTCTAACTCTTTGGAGATCCAGATCGTTCACCAATCCTATTGTGAACAGAGCCTGGGTACTTCTCCCAGGCTTCCTTTTCTGGAAAGTCTAGAAAGAACGAAATCGTCACATTTTCATAATCACTTCTCAGGACCTGGCTATGATTTGGACCAGAATCAAACTCAATATCAAGGAAACCATTCACACCAAGTCCCGATTCCCTCAATATTGGCAATGTAATCCCCAAGATTTCAGAATCCTCCAAGAGCTACACCTCTATCTCCCTAGCCCCCCTCGGACCTCCTCTTTCACCGTACCCTCCTCTTCTTTGCCCACAATTTGGTCCCCACCCCCTTCAGGCTTCCTTAACGTCAATTTTGATGGAGATTCTAAGGGGAACCCTGGTTCAACCAGCTATGGCAGGGTCTTTCACAACAATCAAGTGCACATTATTAGAATCTATGCCTCCTTCATAGGGATCGAAAGCAACAACTCAGTGGAAATTCAAGGAATGGAAGCAGGCCTTCGCATAGCTTGCAGAAAAGGATATCAATAGCTCATCATGGAAGGGGATTCTCAGCTGATCATCATAATTCTTAAGAAAATGCAAAGTGGCACCCCTCTCAGCCGCATTACCACTAGCTAGAGACTAGAAACAAACTTGGAGGGAGTATTTCACCTTCTCTCCCAATTCAATGCCGTCATCCCCTCTCACGTGAAGAGGTCATCCAATAAGCTAGCTGGAAAACTCGCAAATGAAAGAATCAACAGACCCGATGACCCCATTGATCTAAATTGGGAACATGTCCCTGATTCCCAGATTCGTGCTGACTGTTATGCCCTTTATTAGGCCAACCATTCCCCCCCATATGGGGTGTCAGGGACGCAATCAAAGCGTTGGTGGGCCCCCAAATTTCCCCTCCACATGGCCTTTAGCACTGCAAACAGTTGTCAATTGCCTCTATCACCCACTTCACCTCCTCATGTAGCATAAGCCATCTTGCCCCTCTCTCTTCTTGGCACTTGAGTGGCTTTGTCCCGACATTCACTTCATGCTTATGTACTTACCTCAACTGTTTGATCCTCCTATTCTTCGCATGTGGTATGGGGAGGTGGCAGAGTGAMTCTGTTTAATGATGGATACGACCCATATCCTCGTTAATTATGGGCACACCCCCCAATCATGGCTCTTGGTGTCAGATGCCTATGTTAGTTGTGTCTCCCTCTAGATGTGTTACCACCTCTCTCTAGATATTTGTTTATGTTGTCCTCAACTTCTTTCCATGGCTTCTTGGCTACACCCTGTGGCGGGCATTTCCTCCACCTCCTTGCTCCTGCTTCTCATGCTCTGGTTTCTTAGTTCCTTTGACATGGCTAGAGTAATTTCCTCCCGTCGAGGCCGTGGTGGCACCTCGCACAGACCTAGAACCCGGTCGGGCTTTCGCCTAATGGACGCGGCCGAAAAATCAAATGACTCTTACCATTTTGTCACCCCTCCATAATTTCAAATAGAAATGGACCTGGCTGAGGCAGATGTTTATTCCCTAAGGAGGTTCATCCCCGATGACGAGGTGGCTGAGACCACTAGCTCATGGGTTCCTGATACTAAAACCTTTTGAGGGTAGTCATTGTAGTACTTGAAAACTGTGGACATTTACTGACACCTGAAAACGCTGATGGGTAGAGTTCTGTTGGACCACCATGAAGCTCGCCAAGAATTTCTCCTGTAGCTCGACAACGTTCAACTCCAGGTCAAGCTAGTCGACCATAAGTTGAACTTGATTGCAGACAAGATGGTTGACATGGACTTGTCCAATCTGGACTATGCTCAAGCCCATGTTCTGATGACAGAAAGCATAACCATTAGCTAAGTTTTTATGTTGTTCCATCTGTGTTTTTTGTTAAATTACCTGAGAGGTCTGGGTTTACCACCTCAATATAGTAAACTAAATAAGAAAAGTAGAATAGACAATGGAACTAGAAGCTATCTTTGTTTTAGGTTATCAGTTATAGGCATTATACATATCAAACAAATCTAGAATGACATTGTTATGTTTTGTTGTTAATCTAGTTTCCCTGTGGGCATACCAACAACCATTTTTTTTTGTATAATATCTTCTCATCAATCATACAAAAACTCAAAATTATGAAAAAAAAAAGAGAAATATTAGAGAAAACATAAAACATAATAATTAACTTATAAAAATCACAACATGCAAAATCATATAAACAAATTAAGTCACAACTTCCACCTAGTTTTAATTATTATTAGTTACATTAACATGCTTATCCACATTCCACTATATTTTAGTTTAAAAAATATTAATACAAATAATTTGTTCAAAAAATTGGATCACCAATACTATTTTTTTTAAAAGTCACCCAGATCTAACGCGATACCAAAAACTTACATTCAGTCACAATTACTTATTCAGGTACGGAATTAAACCTACTACCAAACTAAAACCCAATAAACTACTTTAACCACACGACCACAACCCATTCTGACCCAATCTAAAATTAGGCAATAAAGTGGTTCATTATTTTTTAATAAGTGGTTCGTTATTTTTTATCCACCAAAAGTAGCGGATGAAATAATTGACACTTCCCTCGATGAACCTGTTAGCTCCCAAAATGAATCTGTCACCATGGTTGCATTTTGTGGTTGATAACATGGCTATTGGTAGTTTTCTCACATTTAGTTTTGAGTTTTTCTAGAAGCAAGACTTAGGTTTTGATTCTTGTCTTAGAAATAAGACGACCCATAAAGGTCTTCCCTTTAAAATTTTCATAGAACGCTTTCAACAGCTAACGCATGTTTTAAGGATGATGGTTAGCTGGTGAAAGTGGCTATTTTCAACAGCTAAGGAGCATTTTCTCATGGGTTGTGTGCTGGTGAAAGCGATAGTTTTCAACAACCAAGGAGCACTTCTCACGGGCCATTAGCAGAAAAAAAGCATTGGCTCCCCCTCACTGGGTTGTGTGATGCTTGCAAGAAAAGAATTTGATGCAGCTATAAAGGAAGGCCATGTTTCGATGGACTAGTTAGCCACTGAAAGCCGACTGTTTCGATGGATAAGAGCCACATGGCATAAAGCTCTTAACCACCGAAAAGCTTCTCATGTTCAAAATTCAAATCCTTGTGCTCTTGCATGCGCCAAACATCAAGCGAGCCTTTTCATCATTGCAATCTGCCGAAAACCATGACTAATGGTGCATTGCTTGGTCATCATTGTAGTTGGTTGAGAAATTGCTGTCGAAATATCCTTGATATGCTCGGGCGATTAGTCATCATTAAGAAGGGTATGCTCAGAATTTTATGGGCGATTACGTCACAACAAACTCAAAGTTATATGTAGAGCTTTTGGAGAATAATCATGAATGTTGTAAGGTCANCTCTTAACCACCGAAAAGCTTCTCATGTTCAAAATTCAAATCCTTGTGCTCTTGCATGCGCCAAACATCAAGCGAGCCTTTTCATCATTGCAATCTGCCGAAAACCATGACTAATGGTACATTTCTTGGTCATCATTGTAGTTGGTTGAGAAATTGCTGTCGAAATATCCTTGATATGCTCGGGCGATTAGTCATCATTAAGAAGGGTATGCTCAGAATTTTATGGGCGATTACGTCACAACAAACTCAAAGTTATATGTAGAGTTTTTGGAGAATAATCATGAATGTTGTAAGGTCACATTTATTTGGCAATATGGTTAAGTGTTTGTTAAATCATGCACTGATTCCATGTATTGGTTAAACAGAACAAAGATCCGAAATCCTCTCATACAGGCGCGCAAATGAAGCTTTATTCTCATCTAAATGGAAGAAGATGGTCGAAACCCTGATTTGAAGAACATGTTCGCTATAACAACAGTTCGTTTCAATCATTAAAGGCTTACATTATGTTTTGAGATCAAAGCTTGAGCATTCATCACCTCAAAATCCGTTTACAGAAGCGGCATCGGCACTTTGAATCTAATGGCAAGTTCAGTCTTTGTTGGGAGAGGGAAGCCTGTCATGCTCAGAATGTGCAACCAGCTTCTACGGCGTCTGTCCAAGGAAAATAATAACTAATGAGACAAGCAATGGTGCTTCTAAACCCAAGAAGAGAAGGCATTCAATTAGTTTCAGGCATGGGGATGAATTGTTTTGAGTTCTCAGTTTCTAGTTTTAATAGTATCATGCACATTATATAGCTAATAATGCTAGATGGGATTCTGGTCATTGCAATTAGAAATGGAGGATCTAATACACAGGACACACATGTGAGTCAATATACGGCTGCTCCTTTAACTCGTATTTGCAAATACTGTGAAACACATCATCATTTCAACCATCTATATCGGTTTCAGGTTTTGAGAAAGGACCATACCCGTTTAGCACAGAAGACCATTTATTCCCCATGACTCCTGAGATATCTTTAACAACAGAGCACTGCATTCTTATCCTTTCTTTATGAATGAATGTACTATTGGCTTCTCGGGCATCCTATTTGCTATGATTATCATGGAAACAAGCCTAAATGGAATTCAGAGGGAAGCTGCTTTGGAAACTATATTGATGGAAAAGGAACAAGAAGAAACAGGATGAAAACTTGTACATGAAGATGCATTTAAACCCCAAATAATGCAAATATATGACCAACAAAGAGTACTGCCATCTATTCTCGGGGCAGAACATGCCTATCTTCATGGCAATAACCAACATGATATTGACAGGAGGCAGAGTATCCCTACTTTCTAGAATTACAGGCAACAAGTGTGCAAATAGCAGATTTCTCAGTTTTCCAGTGGAAATGACAAGACAAGACATGATGGTTTAGTTGGCAAATTCTACATGGTAGTTAGTCGATGAGAAGATTACATCCAGATTTTGAAGCAATCGACTCCATATTTCTAGGTGTCCCTTAAACAAAACAGCTGTCGAAGAATTAGTTTAGATATGGTTTGTTCCTTTAATAAAGGATCTGTTCTTTTAGAGTTGACAATTAGTTTCATTGCTATGTTATTTTTAGAATATTTGATCCATCTTTTTAGGATCTAAAGCTGATTAGTAAAGGCTATAAAGCCTGGAAATTCACTCTGAGAAGGGGTTCATTTTTTGGATACAGAACTACTATATTGTAATCAGGCTTATTGATGCTAATACTAAATCATAGGTTTCTTTCTCTTTTGATGTCAGTTTTCCACCTCCTTTCTGTACTTTTATCTAAGTTGTCTAGCCTTGAATCATTGTTATCTCATTGTTTGGCTCATAGCTTGATAAATAGTTTCTTCATTGCTTATTAGACCCTACATTGTGTACTAGTTTATGAGCAATTTGTTCTTCGCCCACTTAAAGTTATCTACTGATTATCAATCCATGAGAGCACTGGTTCATTTGTTTACCATCTTGACTTTCTGAATACCATGTTTGAATTGAGTTATCCCATTGATCCATCTACACAAAACACAAAAACATTTTTACTTGAAGTTACCAAGCACCTTTGGTCTACAACCACAAAGGGTTTCTTGGAGGGATAACAGAACCTACAAATACAAACTTCAAAGCGCCCAAACGGAAACGGCCATACACGGGATACTATAACTAAAGGAGACAACGCTCGTTAAAGCTCGTGTAAGTCGCGATACATTTATAGTCCGACTTTGCAGTTGTTAAAGCTCGTGTAAGTCGCGATACATTTATAGTCCGACTTTCATGCTGATGTTCCTTGAATCCATAAARAAAYAGTTCTGATAAATCTATGTAACAGGGTTGTTGTCATCGTCTTCTTCTTTGTCTGATTACGATATATTTGTTCGCACGCTTTAACGCTGCAGAGGCTGGATTATGGMTGCCATTAGAACTCAGAGTCCTAGTCCTGTTTAAACAGAGCGATTTTGATAAATTGAATTGATCATTTTTCTTCTCGTTATTATATGTTGGGCAGGATTTCGCTCCCTCATCTGAGACTTTCCTGTAATACTGGAGGCAAAAGCATAATAACCAGATTTGTAATGGCAGAATCCAATGATACTGATCCAGTCTTCGATGTTCCTGCGAAGCGTATTAAACTAGAAGAAAAAGTTGAAAGCGAGAACGATTCTGCTGAGAAGCGTATTAAACTAGAAGAAAAAGTTGAAAGCCACAAYGATTCTGCTGAGAAGAGTATTAAACTAGAAGAAAAAGTTGAAAGCGAGAACGATTCTGCTGCAAAAACATTAGAAGAAGAACGGCCTCTGTCCTGCCCTAAGGCCAGAGGGGGAGGAGAGCTACAGGGAGGGTGTATTTTGCCTGTTGTAAAGGGATGGTTTTCCCAAGTTCAAGTCAAGTCGAATGGTTCTTTTCTATACCTCTAAAGCCTTTCTTTTTATTTCTTTTTATTATTATTGTTATTTTTTCTGTTAGAACTCTCCTTTGACTATTTTTCTGTTTATATAAACTGTGATGTGGAGGGTTGAAGTGGGTCTTCAATTCTTTCAATAGACTGATGAACATGCCAGAGGGGATTGTCTGGGCCTTTCCAGTCAGATGCCACAATTGTGACATGGTTTCCCACCTATTTGGATGCTTGGCAGGTGTAAAAAGCATCCTGCAATATTTCCATGATCATATGAAATCTGTTCATAGGTGTTTTGTTGGGTTTTGCTATACATGAAACACTAGCTTTGTTAGATTTGTATTCATATAAAATGGGTTTATGTGGGTTTTATTGGAATTGTTTTTGTATTAAATCAGTTAGGGCTGTGTGTTTTGTTTATTTTAATTTCTATTTATATTAACTAGCACAGTTACAATTAAGTAAAATTGGTTGATAGATATCAACTAGCACAACCACATTTAAATAAAAGTGGTTATGTCTCATTGTCATTAGTTTTAAAAGTTGGAATTGGCGTATTAACCACTTTTACTTAAATGTAGTTGTGCTAGTGACGTGTGATTGGGGTTGACTATGTTTAGTTGTGGTTGACTATGGTTGACTATGTTTAATTGTGGTTGACTATGGTTCAGTATGGTCAAGTTGAGACTTTATTATGGTCAACATATGGTAGACCATGGGTGACCATGATAGACTATTGTTGACCATGGTTGTCCATGTTTAATTATCATTGACCATGACAGACTATCATCGACCATGTTGACTTATGGTTGACCATAGTTGTCCATGTTTAATTATAGTTGACCATGGTTGTCCATGTTTAATTATAATTGATCATGATAGACTATTGTTGACCATGGTTGTTCATGTTTAATTATAGTTGACCATGATAGACTATTGTTGACCATGTTGACTTTAGTTTACCAAGGTTTACTATAGTTGACTATTGAATTAGTTAGGGTTGTGTACTTTGCTAATTTGGATCTTCTACATCAATTATGTTTCTTGATTTTCTTTTATGTTGCATGAGTGTATATGTTTATGACTAGAGAATGTATATGTTTATGACTAGCTTCTAGCTTCTCTTGATAGGGACTGACTCTAATATACTATATTTCAACAATCCTATGTGGCCGGGTAGTCTCCTTTCTTACTCTACTTCCAATTTCTTTGTTTTTTTTAATATGTTTTATAATTCTATTGTAAATAATATTGGTATAGGGAGCATTTATGTGTAAGAATGGGATATTTTGAGGACTTGTGTGGCAAGATCTATTTCTTGGTTTTTAGTCTCATCAATTTGTGTTTTTTTATTGAATTCAATGTTAATTTTGAAGCTTGGAGTCATGTTCTTAGCTTTAAAAGTTTTAGAAAGTTCCCACAATATATGAAAAAACAAAAAGATGAAGAACAAATGTTTTGTGTGCACATGCATGTCAAGTTGGAATGCTTCTCTAATTCCTAAAAGAAGTAAGCTATCTCTGAATTGAAACTCAACTAATGAAGAATATTTCATTTCTTTATGATTATAGTTAGGGAGAAGACCCCTACTTATATAGAGAGAGGGACTAAAAACACTTAGTTACTTTTGTGGGGTAAGGCCATCTTATTTAACTATCTAATATTAAAACATAATATAAATGTTTGTGCTTAGGTACAAATGGCCTTCTCCTTCTCAAACTTTTCCCCCAAAGCTTAGGACCAAAATGCACCTCAACCATATGTCTACTTCCTACATTGCTTTCATCCTTTGCTTGATATGATCATATTCATGCACTCAAATGGACAAAATCTTTGAGAAGAGGTTTTTTGATGAACTCATTGGGCTCACTTACTCTACTAAAAATACTCATATAATCATAAGGATCAAAAGGGTGCAAGTATGGTTCAACCAAACAAAATGAGAAATATCATCCAAATAGATGTAACACCTATTCATGATTTCCTTCAACGATTCTTATTTCTTTTCAACCAATACATTCTTCTCATTAGAAGTTTTCTCATAAAGAGGAACATATTCATGGAAGATAATTTATTTTTTCCTCATGCATATCCTCTTCACATAGTGAAGATGTGATTCCTCCCCAAAAAAGTCGGTATCCTCACACAATTGGAAGCCATGTATATACCATTCTTCAAAATCTTCTTCTAGATCCTACCACATCTCCATTTCTTTTTTATATTCTCTTTATTTCCTAATTGTGATAAAAAAGTATCACATACATCCATATTTTTTCCAAAATTTCCAATAGCCTCCTCCCTTTTTTCATATTTTTTTAAGAAGAATGTTTGATACATAGAGTAGAAGATAATTTTCACCTGGCATTAAATGTATTTATTTCCATTGTAAATACGGAGCTAATTATTCGAAAATCTTCGTATTGTTTGAAAATCAATAACAGATCTAATTATTCTATTAAATTATTGTTAGAAAATGCCTCCTGTACTCATAGTTAATTATTTTTCCCACTAAGGAGAGGCACAATCATTGCAGGTAGATAAGATATTATTTGAGGGAAAGTCTAAATATTAAGATGTGATGGTATTTAAGTTCTATCTTTAGTTTACCAACTATCCAATTGTGTTAATCTTAATAATTCATGATAACATAAAATTGAGTCGTTTTAGTTTGTTTCCTTTTTAAAATTTTCTTCAATCTTAAATAACATTTCTTGATATTTTGGTTGCAGTCAGTAACATATGGGAAAGTACTTATGTTGGATAGGGTAATTCAGTTGACTGAGAAAGATGAATGTGCTTACCAAGAGATGATGGCTCATCTTCCTCTTTGTTCTATTCCATCTCCCCGAAAGGTATTTTTGTACCTCTAATCATGTCTATAGATGCTATAGGAATATTTATTTTGTAGATAAATTTGTTTTATTATAATCCAAGTTACTCAATGCTCTCAATTGTTTTTTTCTTAGTATTCCCAATTTTTTCAAAAATTGGAGGAATTCTCCTGTGATAACATCTTACTAAATTCTTATGTGGGAAAGAAGTGGGAATGTTTTAGTCAATATTTCCATGCCATTTTTCTCATTATTCCCAAGTTTTTCAAAAAGTGGAGGAATTCTCCTGTGTTAACCTCTCAATAAATTCCTATTTAGGAAAGCTATGGGAATGCTTCAGTCAATATTTCCATGCCAGGACATGTTCTGTATGGTTTTGAAATTGTATCTTTTATTAAGAATCCTTTTTTTCCATCTAGTTGAATCATTATGATAAGATCTATGAACTTCTAAAACTGTGAGGTGAAAGGATTTAATTCTATAAAAAAAATCCTTTATTGTTTAGCTTCAAAGTTAATAGACACTTATGATCAAAACATGTATGTTATTGGTTGTAGTAGCTTGATTGTAACTTTGGGGTCATTAATTTGGATTTGTTGTGTTATCTAAAAATAAATAGATATAACAAGGTGCATGGAAATTCGAAAAAGTTGTAGTTTATGCTCTCAAAATGTAAAAGGTTCCCTCACATGGTAAAATACATCAAACATACATAATAAGATTTAGCTTGCTTGTCACCATCTACAATAGTATACCTACCTATCCTTGGATTAAAAAAATATGGTTTGTTTTATTTGAAGTATACATCCCTTAGATTATGAACATATGTATATTATTATGAGATGGTGATCACAAGTACTCTCTAGCCTGACTATTTTGTACATAACTCAAAGCGTGAAAGACTATAGAAACGTTGGAAGTGTGGTTTAATGCAGGACATTGCCCTTATGCAACTTCAATAAGAAAATGCATTTCCTATTGTAGGTATTAGTTATTGGAGGAGGTGATGGGGGAGTTATTCGAGAAGTATCTCGACATCACTTCGTGGAACAAATTGATATATGTGAAATTGATGAAATGGTTATAAAGGTCAATGAAAAATAGGTTTCATTCATTTGGATGATTTTCTCATTTTGAGATGTCATGATTGTTCCTATTTATCATAACACTGCATCAGTTACTTTGTATTTTTTTATTCCAACCCTACCACTATTTTAATGTTACAGTTATCTAAACACTTTTTCCCAAAGCTTGCTATAGGCTATGAGGACCCACGTGTAAGGCTTCATATTGGGGATGGTATGTCATTTGGTTTATTTCATATTTCAATTTCCTCATAATCATGTTTTTATTTTGAGCACCTCAATTTCCATGTTTTTATTTTGAGCACCTGCCATGTCATACAAGTGGATTTTCAACAAATTTGAGACTATGAACAAATAATAATGATACTATACTTTTATTTTAATTATATTGTAAAAGAAAAAACAAAATAGAAACCCATATTGAGCAAATTTGAGAGCACAATGTGATTTTGTCCGTGGTGTCAATGGAAAGATAAATGCTTCAATGGAGCTGAACTAGGCATGTTATTAAATTTCTTTTTTCTAACAGGAGCTGCTTTTCTAAGGGAATGCCAACCTGGAACCTACGATGCAATTATTGTAGATTCTTCTGATCCAGTAGGTATGGTTACTGGTTTGAAAAGGATTTTTTTTTAACTGGAACAAATCATTGAGAATATTATTCTTATGCAGCATGCTAGACGAACTGATTACATCTAATTCCTAATTGCTTGTAACAATTATCTAGTGATCATGATTTATATCCCTTAGGGMTTACACCAGGCACACACAACACAACAGACCAATGATATGTGCAAATCATATAATACCCAAAGAGTCGGGGCATATAATKTTCAAGGATCTTAGACGGTTATGAATTCCTTTTTCACACATTCAAAATGGGAAGAGTATATTACCCTGTTTTATAATTCTTTGATAAATTCTGTCTATTTTTATCAGGTCCTGCTCAGGAACTATTTGAAAAACCGTTTTATGAATTAGTCGCCAGAGCATTGAGGCCTGGAGGTGTAGCTATTAGTCAGTCAGAAAGCTTGTGGTTGCATATGCACATTATTCAAGATATTCTCCCAGCATGTAGGCAGGCTTTCAAAGGCTCTGTTCACTATGCATGGACATCTGTACCAACATATCCGAGGTATGTTTTCTCTAATCTCTAGACATTGTTGAATGACCCCTTGTAGAATGCAACCCATGTATTTTAAATTGTTTCATACAGAACTGGGTTTAGATTTCTTGTTGATATGTCTTTATTACTATCATATTGGCAGATAACAACTTTATTATTGCCTCTTTTCTTATCATGTGATATTCAGTGGGGCAATTGGTTTTGTGATCTGCTCAACTGAAGGACCTGCAATAGATTTCAAAAATCTTATCAATCCCATTGAAGAGCAAAATGATGCAACTAAGTTGAGGGGTCCTCTAAAGTACTATAACTCAGAGGTAATATTCTTGAAGGCTTTAAACTATATCTTATTTATGATTCATATATTTTTTTAAATTAATAGACAAGTTGTTGCCATAAAATAAATGTTGTTGATAATGTTTCAGCCCCAAAGATGATAAAGATCATCTTACATACTTTACACTTAAAATGGGGTATTGATTCAACTTAATTAATGGCACTTCTTAGTCAAAGCATTGTAGGCGCTCAAATAATAGTATATCAGAGTAATTTGCTATTTGTTATTATTTAGTGTGAAATTTGTATTGTTAATTCTAAAATCTTAAGTTACGATATGGTCTTAGACTATATACTATTGGTGATGATTCATAAAGGGAACATTTTTTGGAAATAATATGTATCTTTGAGGATGTTACAATCCCAAAGCTTTTGAGGAATTGTCTAATATGTGTAAACTTACTAGGACATTGACTCAATGTGGACAGACTCACTAAATTGTACTTAGTAAAATCCTTTCAAGTTGTCATATGACAAGGAATCAGAATATCAAACACTTGTGAGGGTGAATTGTACTTAGTAAAATCCTTACAAGTTTTCATATGACAAGGAATCAAAATATCAAACACTTGTGAGGGCTATATTTGCATCCATTGTACTTAGTAAAATCCTTGCAAGTTTTCATATGATAAGGAATCAAAATATCAAACACTTGTGAGGGCTATATTTGCATCCAGATTGATTAGATTCATTTTTATGACATCAAAGGTGGACTGAGGATTTTGGATAATAAACAGACGTAGGAACCCTCTGCAAATATTAGGGATATTTGAAGGGAAAGGTCGTACTTTTGATGAGAAAATCTTCTTCGTTGTAACCTTTCATTTTGGAAACTTACCCATATTTCTCTCCAAAATAGTTCTTTAATCATGCTTCCGAATTATAAATGTTCTACAGTTTCTAAAACCTCATTTTGGTAAGAAAATTGTTAAATTTACCTTAAGTTTTGATAGGTAAATAATAGTACTCTGAAAAATTACAATTCCTCGATAAGGTCTCACTAAAATAACATAGAATTTCTAAAAGATCATTTTGATATGAAAATTGTTAAATTTGCCTTACATTTGACAAGTAAATAATATTACTTTGAAAAAAGAAATTCTTCCATAGGGTCTAACTAAAATAACATAGGATAAGAATATGGGTACTAAAAGGCCTTCGTACCATTTCATTTGTTTATTCATACTCCTATGAAATTTGAACTAATTTTGTGAGATATGTTTAAGTTGACCCCTCATTACGGGGAATAAACATAAATTTAGAGTCTTTGTGTATCATATTTAAGGACTAATATGATCATCTTGGATTGCAGATGCATGTAGCTGCATTTTCTTTGCCAACATTTGTTAAGAAGGCACTCGCTCCCCTCCTTATACCATCGTCATGATATTAGGCGTGGAACAAATTGGTTCCTAATATTTAATGACAAACATAGTTGTTACTTTTATCTTTTACACATCGCTTTGATTTTAGTATTGTAGCCATTTTGAACTACTTTTCATTTGTATGGTTAGAACTTATAATATTAATAAGCTATAACTCAATCAACTTTTGGCATAATTCAATAAGAAATGTCTATTTATATGTGGTATCATTATCAGAAGGAGTCCCCTTGAAGAGGTGTCTCGGATGGCGATTACCTCTAGGGTTTTTATCTGAATGCCAATCTCACATTGTAGTTGGGACAATAACACAATTATTGAGTATAATATCATGTTTTAGAACAATGACACAGTTATTGAGTATAATATCATGTTTTGAACGAGGGGAAAAATATGAATTCAGTTCAAGGATGATTGGTTTTTATATCTTGATTCTTGTATATGTAGTTATCTGAAGGATGACAATCATCTACCAAACTTACAATAATACTATAGCAAAATATATAATGCTTGCAGTATCATAGATCTTTTTTGTTCATGTACAATTTTTATCAAATAAATGGCAAAATAATATCTTATTTTGAATAGCTTATGTAAGAAGCTCGGGATTTCAATGTTAATTACATGCTTGTTAGGCACCTAGGTTCTCACTCTCATTTTGGAGCTTTATATTCATTACTTATTTACTACCATCGTTTTTTCGCATTTAACTGTCCTTACTCTTTTAAAGGAAAAAGAAGCTTTTGTTTGGGAGCTTTGCATTGATTAATTATAATTTATTATCATCATTGTGTAAAACAACGCTTTTGTTTTGGAGCTATGCATTAATTAATTATAATTTATTATCATAAGTGTGTTGGCATATAATAGTCCCGCTATATAACTTACTTAAAAGGGAAACACAATTTATTATCATCATTGTGTTCGCATATAATAGTCCCACTATATAACTTACTTAAAAGGGAAACACAGAAGCTGGTCATAGAGAGGGTATCATTTAATGGTTTGCCTTGGCTTGGAAAAGGGTATGTAAAAAGTATTTAGGATCTATCTATCGTTTGGAAGCTTTGCATTTGTTTATAATTTATGATCATCATTGTTTTGTCAAATAACACCGGTGGAACATAACTCATTTAAAATGGAAATTGTAGAAGGTAGTTATAATACCAATGTCATTTAATGCGAAGGGTAAATAAACAATTGTTTTGTCATATAACAATATAAACAATTGTTTTGTAGATAATAATTTTTGAACATAACTCACTTAAAACAAAAAGTATAAAAGGTAGTTATAGGATCAATGCAAACAAAGGTCATGTAATTAAAGTAATGTTAAAACAAATGTTAAAACAAAAAAAAGTATAGAAGGTAGTTATAGGACCACCGTAAACAAAGGTCATGTAAGCAAAGTAATGTTAGAAAAAAGTTTTATCAAATTTAATCTTATTAAATATCCTTTTACTTATTAAATATCCTTTTACTTTTTAGGTGTTTAACATTTTCTATATATAATTTGTAAAATAATAATTTTGGAACATAATTCACTTAAAACAAAAAATATAGAGGTAGTTATAGGATCACTGTAAACAAAGGTCATGTAAGCAAAGTAATGTTAGACAAAAGTTTTATCAAATTAATCTTATTAAATATTCCTTTACTTTTTATGTGTTTAATGTTTTCTATATATAATTTGTAAAAAAAAAAAAAAAAAATCTCTATAAATTGAGGATTTATTTTCTAAGTGAATACATATTTTATTTTAGATGTAAGTGATTTCTTGGTAAAGGTGAAAGAAGGCTAGTTATAGGTTTCAAAATGTGGTCTAGTTTTTGGTGTGTTTTGTCTGGGTTTTAGAGAGTGAAGGTTTGGGCTCGTCTAGGTCAAGTGATAAAGGTAAAAAAATGCATGTTCTCAAACAAATAATAGAATAAAGATTTCATAGAAGAATATGATAATAAGTCAATAATCAATGGTCTCAACCCAACATCCAACCAACTCAACTCATAAATTCATGCTTTTGGAAACAACACGTGGCCTATGCCGACTAGAAGGAGGTGCCCCTACCAACGGGAGGAAGAGACACCCCTAGAGTGAGGGGTAAGAGAGAGACTAGTAATCTTGTGCTAGGTATTTTATTTGTAATTTGCTTAGAGACTAGGAATTTTATTTGTTATCTGCTTGGGATCATCAAGCGTAGTAATTTTGATAAGCATAGTGATTTTGATCCTTCCTAATTTGATAAGGTGTAGTGACCCCCGACATGCACAAATAGGTCCCGTGTCAAAATGTTATCCTAGTATAAACAATGATGTAAAATTAAGAGATAGAAATGAACCCACCGGATTACTTTTTAGGTGTACATTTTCTATATATATTTTGTTAAGAAAACTTTTTTTTCTCTCTATGAATTGAGGATTCATTTTCTATGTGAATACATATTTTACTTTAGATGTAAGTGTTTTCTTTCGATATATATTTTGTCAAGATTTTTTTTTCTCTTTATATAGGAATTGAGGACTCATTTTCTAGATGAATACATATTCCTTTAGATGCAAGTGATTTCTCTATATATTTTGTAATAAAAAATGAATCCTCAATTCATATATAGTGTGTGTGTGATGATTATTTATTTTTACTTTTATATATAGATATTTTAATTATAGAGATTTTTTTTATTTAATAAGAACAAGAATATTATTTATATAATAAAATTCTCATTTATAAGAATTATAAACTTTTTTTTCTTTTCTTCTTTTTGCATAAATTTGAATCAAAATGAGTATATGCACTCTACACTATATACAACTATTCATATATTTGTATATGAATGAAACATCTACAATTTTACATTTAAATTGACATATGAGAAACAATAACATAGTTTAGAATTTTTTTACAAAGGGAGATTGATAGAAAGTTATGCACCCTTTCATGCCACATTCCTCCATACCACATGCTAGTTGGTGTTGAAGTCTAAATATCTCCATAAAGTGATAAATCGCATGTTTGAAGAGCACTTTTAATTTTCTTCTTATGAGATGTTATACATAAGGATCAATTTCTCGAATATAGATAGACGTCTCATGTTTTTCCATCTTAGGAGGGTGAGTACAAGATAATCATGGTCTTTCATGATGCCTTAGTGGCAATGAAAATATGGAATAACAATACTTTGTTAACTTGGAGGGATTTTTCATGGTACTTTGAAAATGAATTTGAATATGGTGTAAAAACATGAAACATGGGAAATTGAATTAGCTTCCGAATATACAACTTTGTTCATCGAAATTGTGAATAACTATGTGAAATTTTATTTTTTCTAATAGGTATGTTATTTTTCCAGCAAAATATAAGGTATATGTCCATGTTCTTAATGATGAAATTTCTTTCCAATTGTTCTAGTGGGGTGTGTTTTTTGAAAATTTATTCTATTAATTTTATATATTTTTTCAATTATCAAAGTCAATATATCCTTGAAATTACAACTCCTTCTAAATATATTTAAATTTTTATAATTGTAGATATTGTTCTAGTGTGATGTTTTTTTTGGAAATTTATAATTTTAATTTTATATTTTTTAAATTATGAAAGTCAATATATCCTTGAAATTACAAATCTGTCTGAATTTATTTTTTTAATTCATTTTAGAAATGGTTGATTTGAAAAAAAGTTATAGTACAAATAAAAGAGGTATGTATTCTAGGATTTTGATATATGCAAAGATACAAATAGATTAAAAATAGTAAAAAATATTAATTAAAATAAACTTTATATTTGGAATCTACATAGTTGACTCTATCTATGTCCTTAATTTCATCAACAATTGATTTGTAGTTTCATCAACAACTGATTTTTGTAGCCTATAGAAAAACAACATAAAATGGTATTCACAAAAATGGAGGTTTTCATCTATTTGTAGACTAAACCACTAGGTTTGTCATCCTGAACCTAAATCTGAGGCAACCAAGTCAACATACCAAAAAAAAAGAATCAATTCTAAATAATGTGGACATGTTGTAGGAACACAGGAATGCACACATGCTCTAGGAGCATTCATCCACTCCTATTTCATATTTCCTATTCCCACCCCCCCCCTNACCCATACCCCCCTATCTTCAACCTCTCTCCCACCATTTCTCTCTCTCCTTGTTGCTATTCTTAATCTCTCTCTCTCTCTCTACCCTCTTTTTGTCTCCCTCTGTCTCCCCCCTTCCTCTCACTGTCTCTCTCTACCCCCCTTCCATGTCTCCCTCCTTCCTCTCACTCTCTCTCTCTACCCCCCTTCCATGTATCCCTCTCTTTATCTATCCCCCTTTCTATGTCTCCCTCTTTCTCCCCTGGTTTCCTCTCTCTCCCTCTCTCTAACCCCCCTCTATGTTTCCCTCTCCCTCCCTCACACACTCTCTCTACCCCTCTTTGTCTTGCACTCTCCCCCTCACACTCTCACAAAATATCTCTCTACCCCCCTCCTCCTTTCTCCCCCTCCCTCCCACTACCTTTCCTATATCTCTATCATACATATACCCCTCTCTCCTACGTTCGCTTCTCTCTATACCCCCCTCT
>JASDQU011401903.1:0-10651 GCA_032191745.1 Picea mariana
GTGCAATTAGCCATACCTTCAACCATACCTTTACTGTGTAGTGTTCGAAGGCCCTTTTCTCCAATATGCCCCAGTCTTTGATGCCACAGCATGGTCTTCTTTTCTGGGACAGTATTGATCTTGTCTCCTTCATTTCTCTTCTCAGGGACAGCAGAACCGTTGCACCCATTAGATAAGTGTTTCCCAACAAATTGTACAGAGTTCCACACTGAACTCCCCTCATCAACACCATTGCTCCTCGTACCATCTTTCAAGTGTTCTTTCCAAATACAATATTCACTCCTACATCATCCAACTTTCTTACAGATATTAGGCTCCTGGCTAGTTTTGGAATGTGAAGATCCCCAAGGAGTGTTCTAATCCTTCCATCTTTTAGCAGCAACTTAACCCTTCCACGTCCCATGATTTTTGTTGTCAAGTCATCTCCTAGGAATACATCACCACCATCATATTTTTCATATTCAAAGAACCACTCCCTGTGAGGAGTCATGTGGTATAACGCACCTGAGTCAATCAACCATACATCATGGTTTGCATGTGTACCTGTAGATGCCATGTAAACATCACCTCCTTCTTCAGTGGATGTTTTCATCTCTGTGGAAGAGGTACTATCAGATCCCTTTGGTTTTTCAACCTTCTTAGACTTGCAATCTTTCTTATAATTCCCTGTTTTACCACACTTCTAGCATTTCCTCAAAGATTTTACTGGAGACTTAGATATACCTGTAGATTTAGATATCCCCCCTCCCTGAAGACTTACTAGGATTCTTGTCTTGGGTACAACCTCTTACAAATAAAGCATCTGTGCTATGACCATCCATGCTTTTCCGCCTCATCTCTTCAGATAACAAGGATGCAACTACATCCTCATACTTCAATGTAGATTGAGTGGTACTACCTATTGCTACAACTAGATTATCCCAAGAGTCTGGCAAAGAAAATAACAAAGTAATACACTTATCTTCTTCTGCAATTGTAATATTAACAGAGACAAGTTGACTTACCAAAGTATTAAAGGCATTTAGATGTTCTCTCACAGAATCTCCATCTTCCATCCTAAGATGATACAGCTTCTTTCGAAGAAACAACTTGTTTACCAGGGACTTTGATTGATAAAAATTCCCCAACTTATCCCATAGTTCCTTGGTTGTAGATTCTCCTGAGACATTCAACAACACTGAATCTGCCAGGCAGAGTCGAATAGTACTCCTTTCTCTTCTGTCCAACTTCTCCCAATCTTCCTTCGACATACCAGTAGGTGGTGTACTGGTAGTTTGTGTACTAGTAGGTTGTGTACCAGTAGCTTGTGTGCTAGTAGACAGTGTACGAGTAGGCTGTGTACCAGGATCCACAACGATCCATTGTTCTTTGTCTACAAGAAGGTCCTCCATCTTCGGCTTCCATAGCTCAAAGTTTTTACCGTTGAACTTCTCTATCTCGATTATATAAGAGCTTGTCATTCCTCTTTCTGCACTCAAATCACCACTGCAAAAGCTCCCACTAAACCCAGGTTTATCACAGACCCAAGATAAACTTGATCTATCAAGACTGAGCCAAACCCTCAACAACAAAGGCATCCCTCTGAAGCCAAAAATGAGCTATGATACCACATGTAAGCTTTAAACCTGTGAAGTAAAGCAATGCATATAGATTCTTAAGTAAAACAAAATTTAATCAATGGCTCATACATAGAGTACACATAGATTTTATATCGGAAACCCTCAACCGGTAAAACCTTTCTTATATTCATTATATCGAATTTCACCATTCACCATACAATATATATAATGTTTTTAGGTATTCCGTAGATACCAAAACCCTAATCCCTTAATCCGGGATTAATTTAGAAAACCGCTAAAAATAGCAAAATCCGCTAAAAAAAAATTCGGGGCACTGCCTTGAACACTGCACGTAAACAGGGGGGGCATACCTGCCCCCCCCTGGGACCCCCCTAGGAAAGCGTCCGACGCACACGACACAAAGAACACTTCTAGAGGGATCATCTGATGCAATTGTTGAATCTAACGCACCCACACACACACATGCAAAGAATATAACACATACCCAACACTGACCTCCTAGAGTAACAATGACATTGTAGGGTCGTGACCCATAGATAGCGTGAAATTTCCACATATATGGTTTTCCTAAAATAAAATCACATAATTCAAGTGGGGAAACATCACACACTACCTCATCCTTAAAGGGCTTGATGCCATAGGACATGCGACATTGTTGGATGACACAAATGTCTCGTCCTCGACTCAACCATGTGACGATGTATGGTTGGGGGTGTGGTATCGTTGGCAGTGCCAATCACTTCACAACCTCGACTGAGATCAGGTTCTTCTAACTTCTGTTGTCAACAATTAAATGCAGTGGGGTCCCCTTTACCCACATCTATGAGTTGAAGAGGCACTCCCCCTCCTCAAGGTCATGTGGTTCTTCTGGTTGTATTGTTGTGGTCGCGATAGTACCAGTGGGTTTTGCATCGATGATCTATTTTCATTTATTGTGCTGTGAATCAGAGTCAAGTTCCGATTCTTTTTCTTTGAGCTCATCTACCAATGAATTTTTTGAGCGATATTCATTCATGTTGATCCAAGGGATGTTTTGTAACTCACACCACTTTATAGGGTATTTCTTAGACTTCCCTTTACCCTTCTTTCCTCCATCTTGGGATGTCTCTCTTGAGGTTGGCCTTCCTTTCTCTATCCTTTGTTCCATGAGTTAGGGTTTCCTTTTCCATGATTTTTTTTTAGCATATTTTCAAACCCGAACCCTCGCTTACTTTTCTGCTTGAATTTCTACTCAATTTTGATTGCATATTGATAAGCAACACCCAATGAGGAGATGTCCAAGAAATCCATCTATGTTTGGNACCCTTCTTTCCTCCATCTTGGGCTGTCTCTCTTGAGGTTGGCCTTCCTTTCTCTATCCTTTGTTCCATGAGTTAGGGTTTCCTTTTCCATGATTTTTTTTTAGCATATTTTCAAACCCGAACCCTCGCTTACTTTTTTGCTTGAATTTCTACTCAATTTTGATTGCATATTGATAAGCAACACCCAATGAGGAGATGTCCAAGAAATCCATCTATGTTTGGATGTACCTGTGCAGACCACTACGATACTTCAAAACTAGGTGTCGCTCGAAGTCTTTGATACCCAAATTTGAGCACAAGGTATGAAAGTTATTAGTGTACTCTGACACCGTCTGATCTCTTTTCTGACGTAGAGTTGTCCATCTTATGTATTGGTCATTATAATTTCCGACAAGGTAGTACTCATCCTTTAGGGCATCTACAAAGGCCTCCCAAGTGGGTTCTCTCTTGAATGGTGTAGATTCATCCGTGATGTACCTCTCCCAATAACCTTCCCACCAAGATCTAACATGGGGAAGGGATTTAAGGAGCGCAAAGGTGATCTTTTCACTATTGGAAAAATTTTGGACGGAGTAATAACCTTCTAGTAGATTCAACCATTTTTATAAAGCATTTGCATCTATCTGGCCTTCAAATAATTGGATATCAAAATTGACTTGTACCTTGAAGGGTGTCACACTTGTGGAATGGGTGCTTGTCAAATATTTCTCGGTCACTGCTATTGGTAGTCTTCGAAGGATCTGAGCGAAATTGTCCATCATCTCATTCCTCTGTCGCACGAGGGCTTCCTCGAGAAAAGTCTTGAAAGGATCTCCTTTTTTTTCATCTCTCCTTTCTTCCACCATGGGAGGTTGCTTGGGATGGCGAGAGAAGTTGTCCTCAAGAGAAACTAGCTTGAGAACCAAATCTCTATACCTTGACCTCATCGAGGACCAACTCTGAGAAACAATAAGAAGCAAACTACTCTGATACCACTGATAGTGAAACCCAACTTTTATTAATGAATAAGAGAGAAAAACATTGTAGAAAATAGACTGGAAGCTTATCTCTAAAAAGAAAGAGATGTTGGATATGCCTCATTCGCAATAAGATTTACATCACTCTCCATTGCATCCTTAAAGGGCCTCCTTCACCTCAATTATATATGAGAGAGTGAGAGGAGAACAATTCCCATGATGGATGTCGAATAAATTGGACTAAGTTTATAAAATTCCATAGGCATGTAAAAACACTAGGACTTCTCGGGCGGTCACCCATCCCAGTACTACTCTATCTTGAGCGCGCTTAACTGTGGAGTTCTAATGGGATCCAGTGCATTAGCACTATGTTGTAAGCATGTACATAAGACCACTAGGAAATCATTACATGATTTCTATAATTAAAAAATGAAGATGGAATTACATTTCATTCCCCATCAAAAGGGTCTCATGGTTTATCAAAACCATAGGCTTGAAATGTTGATTCAATGGAAAAGGTGGATGGCCACCGAGATCCACCTGGATCATGAACAAATTGACCATTTGACAACGAATTGGCTTTTGGAATTCTGTCGTAGGTCTATAAGAAGTCTGACAAACTGATCGACCATTTAACAACAAATTGGATTTATCTCCGATGAAAACTTCTATTGCTTTTCCTCAACAATCCAACGAAAAATTGGTTCTCCCTACGACGAAAACCTATAACCTTCATTGTAAATCTGATGATGTTTCCACAAAATTAAAAAATAATTGATGCCAAAATGGTCATGCCCATAACCATTTGAACCATATTGGATGTGCGCGAGACACCCAAAGAATCTCTAGGTACATAGTTCATATATACACTCGACCTTACCCCTAGGGCCTTGTATATCCATAGAGAACTAAGGAGGAAAATGAAGATGTTTGATGTAATAAAAAAAGTCATTTTGTTGTAGATTTATTGTTTACTGGTAAGACTCCAAAATTTATAGCTACTCCAAAAATGATCAAATCTTTTATATTGGATCACAAGAATGTGTAGACAAATCTTCAAGCATGCAAGAAGAACCAAAATACCATAGTTGAAAAAAATAGAAAGTACCCTTCAAAATATCATATTTTGTCATTCATTCTTTCAGAGCGATGATAATGATGATGACTTAGATGAGTTGCATCATCTTACTTTCAAGGAAATAAAATGGAAAATAATTGTGAAGTATATGGAAAATTAGTCACACCAATAGATAGATATAATAGGAACCTTTGAAAATTAAAAATCTAGACATCAAATCAGAATAAAACCCAAGATTGGTATTGATCAAGGATTGTTGGGATTAAGAGATAGCCCAAGAACTAGAAGCACCGCTAAAGGAGTATAAGGACCTCTTCCCACAAAACTTTATAGATTTAAAAGGGATCAAATAAGACTTAGGAAAAATGAAGATAGAACTAAATCTTGATGCCAAGACCATAAAGAAGAGGCCCTACAAACTTGACCCTAGAGCCAAGCAAAAAGTGAAAGAGGACATATATAAAATGTTAACTACTAGTTTGATATTCCTAGTAGATGAGTTTTATTGGATAAGCCACATCATCAACCAAGAAAATAAAACAAGCCTGGGAGAAATAAGAGTATGTGTATATTTTCCGGGATTGGAGGCTACTTGTGTCAATGATCCATTTCCACCACCATTTATTGATGAGCTATTGTACGATGTTCTAGGAAAGGAGACATAATCATTCACAAATGGATTTTCTAGATATCACCAAGTTAGAATTGATAGGAAGGAAAATGAAAAATTACTTTTTCAATAGAATGGGGATCATATACCCATAATTTCATGCCATTCAAACTAAATAATATGCCATTATTGTTCTCAAGAATCATCATTTAATCCTTTAGGTACTGCATACACAAAATTTTAGAAGTATTAATCCTGATTACTAGATAGTCTATGATCTATTAAAATAACTTGTTAGTATGTTGAATATGATGTTTGAAAGATGTTGCCAATTGTGTATCTCCCTAAATCTAAAAAAATGCATGTTCTATGCACCCTTCCAGTACTACTTGGTCACATGGTATGTTGGGATGCCATTCTAGTTGAATATGCAAAGATTCAATTAATTGCTAACTTAACCACCAAAGGAGATTGTATAAACCTTGAGATCCACATGGGGGAATATAAGATACTACAATGGATTCATTAGAAACTATGCCTCAATAGTAGATATAATGGAAATATTTCTAAATAAACCGGGGGATGTCAAGTGGACAAAAAACTACTAGACATATTTAAACATTTTAAAAGAAAAAAGATATGTTATATTGCTCCTACACTAATTGTTTCCATATTGAGCCCTTCAATTTCATGTTCATGTAGATGCATTAGGCATAGCACGAGGAGTAGTGCTAGCACAACATAAGAAAATTTTGAGAAGCCAATCTACTTTTCTAGTCACAATCTTTCCCGGGTTGAACATAATTATACCACAACTTAAAAGGAAGGTCTCTCTATGGTGTATGACTTACAAAATAATTTCCCTACTTATTAGGAAGCCACTTTAAATTTTATACAATCCACTCTACACTCAAGTATACAGTTTCTACAATGTAGTTGAATTCCAATTCAAACACTCCCTCAAATTGCCACTCTTGGAACACAAATCCAGGAATCCACCATCTAATCCTACGTTGTTGAATAAAATCCCACTAACTCACTGTCCAAATGCATGAAATTTGATTATTTTATTAACAAAATTCTCACCTCTACATCAAATTCCATGGAATCACACTTTCAAGGTTAGACGACACTTTCTAATCAAATTGTCCCTACACTAAGCTAGAATTTGAATATGCCATCTGATGGAAAATTTGACAAGAAAAATTCTCCATTCGTCAATTAACGCTTTCCAGACCAAGGAATTGGTGTTGGCATTTAATGCCAGAGTCGATGGAGCCCATGATGTGATAAACTCCACTTGATGCCTCACCTAAATATTTGGGAAGGAGGAGGTTTCCACTCTTTGCATTAATATCACTGAATCCAATCCACGTACACATTAAAGTAACTATATTTGACTACACTCCCATCAATACTACAAAATATGTGGAGTTATCAAATATTTTAGAAATTTATATTTTTAAATTAAAATTTTTATCTCAAAAGTAATTTTCACTTTTCAAACCAAAGAAAATTTGTAAAATAATAATACTCCACCAATTATAAATTTTAAATTTTAAAATTTTAATTTTTTTTTTTAAATTCAATTTAATATATAATATTAAAAAACATCATAAATATTTTGTAAACTCGCAATGAAATTTGACTTGAGATCGATATATATATATATTGTCGAACCGATATAATAAATCAAGTGAGATAAAAAAAACATGTCAATATTCCATATCACTAATTAATATTGCTAAAAAAACACCGGTTCACACTTGTGATTATTGAGAATTATCATTTAGTTGAAAGAAGGTCACCTAGCATATAAATAGTGCTTGGTTTTTAAGATATACTTCATATGACAAATAGAGAAATTAAAATAAAATAAATAAGGTGAAGTAAAAACATGTAAGTATTCCATATCACTGATTAATATATGTTAATATTCCATATCAATAATTAATATTACTAACAAGCCCGAGTTCACACGTGTGATAAGGGGAATTAATTAAGGTTCAGTTGAAAGGAATATAAATGTGTAAAAGTTCTAAAAGTAGATCTTGAAACGCATTAAAAAATGTGCGGCTTCTAATCTAACTCAATTCACTTGTTGCCACTTCGAGAAATATTATGCCTGAAATCCTTTAAAAAAATTGACAATGCCCATATTCAATAGAAATTCAATAAACTCAATGAATTCAATGAACTCAATGGTTCAAATTAATATTTACGTCGAAAGGCTTATACTTATTGATCATGGGTATATTTAATAGGTTTTTAGTGCTTAATCAGTTTTGTATGGACCAGATTAAATATTGATGAAATATTCTTAGTAGTCCCAATAAATCAATGGTTGTGATTTCAACCACTAACTCCCTCACTATTATAAAGACATCAGTTTACATGTTTATTTTTTTACTTTTACTTAATCATATTTAAAATTTACTATGGTGGCTACCTGATTGCCACTTGGGCCGTTTCTTTTTCCCGGCAATTCAGGTTTTGCAAGCCATCTTTTTGCAAGCCATCCTTTCAGTGTTCACTAGCCACGAATTTGTGGTTGTGCTAATATAATATTATATGAGGTCTCTCGCAGGTTTGAAACCCATTTAACTTTTGTGTTGAAAACAAAAAAAAATACATAATGTTGTCGATTCATGTCAACATTAACGTTCGCCTTTTCATTTTTATCATTTTTTACAATATCATTCCAAAAAAAAATACACATGCTGTCTTTTTTCAAAACTAACTTCCTCATCAACCATAACTTTCCAAATTATTTCCCTCAATAATATAAATAAGTAAAGCCTGCTTTGAAAGATGATAAACTTTCTGATTAAATTCCCTGTAAATATGTTGAATTTTTAATATCTAAAAACTTTCACTCAACATTCAAATTCTAGTCATCCATGGTTGTAATGTAATCCCCTGCAAGTTATTTTTATAGGAAAACCACTCAACTATTACTTTAGAGTCTCCAATCAACTGTAAGCAAGAAACTTGTTTATGAAGAGAAAAAAAACAAAAGACTCCAAAGTGCCAAGAGTTCCCCTCTTGTATTTGTTCCAGAGCACCACATTTTTCTCCTCCATTTTGTGAAGCACCATCAAAGAAACCAACAACCAAATTCCCTTCCAGCAAGGGAGGACGTGCTAATCTATGATAAATAATAATTGCTTCTCACAAATCAACAACTTCAAACAATAAGTAAGCACATCTATCATTTTAATAATAATAATAAGTATACATACCCTACCCCTTTCTGGAGTTGAACTTGTGACCTCTTAAGAGGAAACACATATTCTTAACCATTAGACCCACTCAGGTATATGAGCAAATGTGATAAAATGGATCAATGTTAATGTATGTTAACACATTACAACCTTTCACCATATAACTATTTCAAATTTACAAATGCATGCACTAAATTAGATTTAGTGCATTCAAGCCTATAAAATATAAAGTATTTTATTTCTACTTAATTTTTTTCAATATATAAATTATAACTTAAATTTTAATATTTTTATCAAGTAATATTTGTATAATTTAAATTATAACTTAAACATATATAAGTAAAATATAAATTATGATCTAAATTTTTCTCATATTTATACCACCAAAGTGTAAGGTAATAAGAACACGTATCAATGAATATGTTTCATTTAACAAAAAATATATCTAAGATTATATAAAAAAAACATCACATCTCAAAAAGAAATATATACAAAACTGTGATTGATCCAAGAATTTTTGTGAGATTTTTCTCTACAAAAACTCTTCGATGAGAACCTTTTACTTACGATTAATTGCATGTGAACATGAGCAAATAATTTCTAAGCATTGCATATTAACATGAGCAAATGGTTATAATTATGTGCATATGTATAATTTAATCTCTACTTAATCAAGCGTGAATGCAATTAAAACTCACACATATAATTTCACATCCATGTGTTAACAGAGTTCACTAGACTCTCCTGGCTACATCTCTAGATCCGCTTGGAATACAAATCGCTTTATTATCCTTCCTTTAGCAGGGATGAAACCTTCTCACAAAATGTGGCACATGCTCCATACAGGGTGGAAATCCCAGAGCAACCTTCTCTTGTACAAAGAGAACTTAAGGCTCTCACATAAGTGGCATTTCTTCAAACACCAGAAGTACTACATTCCTCTCAGTGCAAAGCTCTCTCTCCAAGTGGCCTAAATGGGCCTCCCCCTCCAATTCTTACATAAGGAATTTATATAGTTTCCCTCTCTCCATAATTCAAGAAGACAAGATCCACAATTTTTTGATCTAATAACAACTCAAGGACACAAATGAGAAAACATCTCAACCAACCTTAACTTCCCCTTGAGACTAGGAAACCACTTGTGATAAAATGAGGAAGAATCCCAAACCAACCTATGAGACTCTCACCCTCTTCTTGAGAATACAAAAACTAGTTGTGAGGTGGATTCTCACACAAAAATGATTTCCCCTTAAAACTAGTAAACTAATTTGTGAGGCGTATTCTCACACAAATAATTTTCTCTTTTTACAAATTAAATGACAAACACATGAGTAATTTCCACTCACTTCAAGTATTAATAATGTTTCCAATTTGAATGAATAACACATGAGCTTCTCACACTCATTTAAAGTATTAATCATTTTTACAATTTAAATGAAACATTAGTCATCCCTTTTAAACTTTGTCACCTATCATCAATCATCATTTTAATGATCTACTCCACGGTGTGCAAAGTAATGAATCCTTGTGTGGAGATCCTCCTGGATCATACCTCCCCACAAAAAACCACTTTTGGTCCTCCAAAAGTATAGAGAGAAACTTGAATATCAATAACCAACTTCTAGGAAGAGTCTTACACTCCACGATGCACTTCCCCATTGTTTGATCTGCATAACAAATGTCTCTTATAGGACACACCCTTCTTCTCCTTTACCTTTGTACTTCAGTGCAAGATACCAGATATATAAAATATGCAGAACAGAAACGAAATGCTAGAAATAACAGAATAACAGTATAATATCCAACATAATCTTCACAATACACAGAAATGATATACGAAATAGCAACAGAAATAGCACTTGAACAGAAATAACACTTGATTCAGATAGCAATGTTCACAGG